>JAOPUL010004744.1:62697807-62707815 GCA_027564515.1 Octopus rubescens
GAGAGAGAGAGAGAGAGATGTATATATGTACACGCACGCACACACATATATATATATATATTTCAGAATTCCAGTGTGTATTCGCATTCTATTCAAAAACTATACAAACATGTTTGAGACCATAATGCAAAACCTGCCATACTTCAAACATTGTCTGGCAGTACTGGGTGGAGTAGACTTCAGATTCCTAGCCTGAGGGTCTATAGTAGAAGACACTTGCCCAACATCCCATGCAATGAGACTGAACCAGAAACTATTTATTTGGAAAGCAAGCTTCTTAATCACATAGCCACAAGTCTAGTTTTATATTTGGGAAAATAGTTTGAAAGGTCCCTAGCTGTAAAGATAATTGCCTAAGCAGAATTCAAACATATGGTAATATGTGTTTGAATAGAAAAATAGATTGTGAAAGAAAACAAAACAATAATCCAATATCATGATAAATAAAACAATTTTTACCTCAAATTCTTCATTTTCAACAGTCAATTGTGGTACTAGAGCAAATAACTTGCAAATTTCTATAGTAACGCCAGGTCTAAAAATTAGATAAAAGAGACAATGGAATATATTGGAATGACAAGTCCTAAAGTGATTTTGAAAATCCCTTTGATAATTAGCTTTTTAAAGAAAGTAACAGTAGCAACTAGCTGTCTTTTCAGGCTACAGTTAATTCATGATTTCATTTAGTATTGCACCTTGCTGTTAGCCAAGTTATCGGAGGCACATTTTTTATAAAACCTTTGATCCTGTAGTAAACGATATAACTGAGGGCAAGTACCATAGGCAAATGGTCTGCATACCAAATACACATTTGATAGTGTCTCAGATGTGTAAAATAATGAGATGAAAAACTCCAATAATTTGACATTATATCCATGCAAACGGTAGACAAAACCTTTCTCTGAGGGAATTTAACTTTTTAGCATTTAAACTGGCCATATCCAGCCAAAATATTCCACCTATTTTATACTTAAACTGACCTATCACACCTACCCTATATTGTCGTTGTAAAAATAAGCAATCACATCATCAAAATCTTGAAGCTATGAGATAATGCATGATTAATTCAAGTCAATGATAACAAAAATAAGCATTTTATTTGACAGAGTATTCTGAATGCTAAATGGTAAAAAAAAAATCTAAAAGCAACACGTAAGGGAGATAATTCAAACAAGAATGGCTAATTGCAATTTTTAGTAAATAGAATAAAGACAATGTAAACAGGAACAGATCTAAATACAATAGGTGAAATGAGTGGACACATTTCTGTCTATTTAGACCTCCTCAGTGGAATACTGAGTAGGCAAAGCTTAGTAGTGATCAATACATTTAGAAACAAAGTGGAACACAGTGAAATTGAATACTAATGAAATAACAGAAGTAAAAAAAAAAAAAGGTTTAAAAGGGTTTGAATAACTGAAATTCATTAAGAAATTAGTATACAAAAACCTTCTTTTTCTATTTACACTGAACACTTCTAAATTTTGTTCATTAAATAAGGCATATTTTGCAGAAGATTGGAACATGTACGTTGACTTTAAAGACAAGATCCACTTGAATATATTATATTTATTTTACCAAAAATTTCAATTAGCTGATCTTATTGTAGCTAAATCGCTTGCTTCTTGTTTTAAGACACATGCACACACATACACATGTATGTACGTATATATTTCATTCATTTGTTTTTTCAATGCTTCCATGCTTGCATGAGTTAGAGGAATACGTTCTTTAGGCATTGTTACAAACTGATTGTCCATATCACTAAAGGAGGAATTTTAATTTGAGTTTCTTGGTTTATAACATCAAATATGCTAGTATCCATTTTAATGTAGATGGAGGAGTAATGTTTGTGCATGAATTTCAGAGTACAAATGAGCTAAGAGAAAAATTAAGTATATGAAGAATCAGGTGTTGGACACAAGAGAAAAGGTTGTATTGGTATAGGCATGTGATGCACATGGAGGATGACTGATGCATAAAGAAGAGCCATGCACTACATGGGACCCCTGGAAGAAGGAAACTGAGAAAGAAAACGGATGAAGTGGTAAAGGCTAGCCTGAAGATGCTGCATTTTTCAGAGGAGATGACAAAGGACTGTACCAATTGGTGATACATGGTGCTGCAAAAGACTTGTCAAACCACAGCAACATGTCCTCTAGATTAGGGGTTGTTTAGTGGCTGTAGTATTTGTACCATATCAGGCCTACATTTGTTGCCCCTCATCATACATCCTCGACCCACCTGCTCATTTACTTACTGCTTACCATTCTTCTTTCACCCATCTCTTTACTACTCATAGCCCTCTATCTTTTATCACCCCACCACCAGTGCTGATCACATCACCCTTCAGTAGACCTACATACTAGAGGTTACATTAGCCCACTATCTTCTCCCTACCCAATACACTCTAACTTCACCAAACTATGCTGCTAGCAAGTACAATATCTCTCCTCTGAACCACCTCTGTACTACCTATTACCTACTATTGCTTTTATCTTATCATCCACCTCTACTGTTGCCAGTCAATCCAGCTAACACCCAATTTCACCCTAACAGCCTTGTCTTTTGCCATCATACTCTTGCTCTTCATAACCACCGACCCTTACCTTTGGTCACCTCTTTCATTTCCAATCATTCTCTCCCCCAAACCACCCCTACATATTCCTGTCTTTCTCCAATTATATTCTTGTTAATTCCAAATTCCAATCCATTCTGGTCTATCTCATGTCATTGCTATCTCTCTGTATCTCTCTCTCTCTTAAATACCCATTTCTAACCCAAATAGCTGCAACAGACTGATGAAAAAGTTCTAGCCCTGACCCTTCTATTTTCTTTCAAACACAGTGTACGTTAAAAACTCCCGTGCTGGTGACACATTAAAAACTCCCGTGCTGGTGACACATTAAAAACACCCGTGCTGGTGACACATTAAAAACACCCGTGCCGGTGACACATTAAAAACACCCGTGCCGGTGACACGTTATAAACACCCGTGCCGGTGACACGTTAAAAACACCCATGCCGGTGGCACGTTAAAATCACCCATGCCAGTGACATGTTAAAAACACTCATGCTGCTGAAACGTTAAAGGCACACAGTACACTCTCTGGAGTGGTTGGTATTAGGAAGGGCTTCCAGCCAAAGAAACTAAGCCAAAACAGACTGGACTCTGGTGCAGCTCTCCGGCTTGCCAGTCTCCAGTCAAATTGTCTAACCCATGCCAGCATGGAAAGCAGACACTAAATGAGGTTGATGATGACAGTTGATTGGCCAGTTACTGCAGTATTTGTCCTGAGATAGCATCCCTTATAGACTGGCTGTGTTAAGAACATAGTAAATATCAGAGAGAGAGAGAGATGAAAAGTCTTCCCAGCAGTGGTCAGTGAGAATCTGATGCATCTCAGCCTTTAAAACTGCATTACTGAACATGTCCTTCTTATTTCAAAATAGTAAAATGAGGTCTGAAGGAAATTTGCCAGCTATTTCTACTAAGTCCAGTAATCCAGAAGCTCATTGTTAGTTCAACCAGGAGGTGGTATAAATCCACAATTATATCTAACGGATTTGTGATCTTGCAGTAGTGAGTTCAATTCCACTAGTGGGAACTATTAACTGCAATAGAATGATATTCTGTCCAAGAAAAAAATTTGTTTCTCTTCAGTAACAAAAACCATAAACATGAGGTCACCAGTCTGTGGAAGGAAATAATAATTTCTCAGAGTGGCACAAGGCTACAAGTTTGTAAGTCAAGAGTATAAATAATTTAATCAACCCCTGTATATCATTGGTGCTAAATTTATCAACTCAATCCCAGTAGTATTTGAACTTGGAATGGAGAGGAATGAAATTAAATACTATTGTTCTATCAATTTTGCCACTCTACTCTACTAGCATGCGAGATGTTTGAAGCAGTCACTAAACCTGCAAGAAATAGCAGCCAAATGCCTTCAAATTACATACTACCATCCTAATTAAGTAAATGAAACATTGTAACAATGATCTGTACAGAAAAATAAGATGGGATAGTCATGGCAAGAATGCCTTTGGTCAAAGACTTGCATGATCACAGCTAACCTGAGTTCAATAACAACAACAAAAATAGCATTAATTGTTAGAATGAGAATTTTAGAGATAGATGTCCATATTTTGAACCCCTAACCCTGAAGAAGTGATGGCCAATAGTGTTGAGGTAATTGTGGGAAGACTGATTTCTGATTAATGCTTCCATACATTAACTCTTTTTGGTACCAACCCACCTGAAACTTCCCCATCATCTCTGATACAAACTTCCTGTTTTAAAGGAAACTAAATGAAAACCTTCCATCAAAATTTCATGTTAACCCTTTTGATACCAACCTGCCTGAGACCGCCCTTTGATCTATGACACAAACTTACTCTTTTAAAGTGAACTAAATTATAATCTTCCATCAAAATTTTATGTTAATGTTTTCCAGACACCAGCTTAGCAATGAGAAAGTTATTTTACTAAATTCTTCATTATTTTAAAAATCAATTGAAATAAAAGCATTATATGTCAACAGAAATATGGTAACAAAATGGTTAATTTATAATCCCAATACCAGCTTGATAATGTTGCAATTATTTTATTAAATTCTTCATTATTTTCAAAATTCATTGAAACAAAGGCAGAGTATTTTGATAGAAATATTGTAACTATAAGGGTTAATAGTCCTTTAATGTTATAATTGATTATATAAGAGGCTAATTAGCTAAGTAAGTAGTGTGTGGACAACTAAACCTTGTATATTATTAGGTTGCATTCTGCTTCAGGATTTAAAAGAGAAGGAAGAAGAAGAGGAGGAGGAAAAGAAGACAAGGAGAAGAGGGGGAGGGACATCAAAAAGAATGAATTTCAGAAGTTGGACCCTGGACAATATTTACCAACATATCCTTCTTTTCAAAAAAAAAGTGGGGTATGATTTAACCCTTTAGCATTTAAAACGGCCATATCCGGCCAAAATATCCTACTGCTTTTAATGTTCAAACTGACCAGACCTGGCCTTTTGCATCTATCCTATAATGTCATTCTAAAAGTAAACAATCACATTATTGAAATCTCAAAGCTATGAGATAATAAATTATTAATTCTAAACAATATGAATAAATAAGCATTACATTTGACAGAATAATCTGAATGCTAAAGGGTTAAGGGAGATATTTCAGGCAGATTATTTAGAGCATTGGTTAAAATTTATGTGGTATTTACTTAGATCACTTTATGTTCTTAGAAAAATCCTGGGATCAACATTCTCATTCATCCTTCAGGGATCGATGAAATATCAGTGAATAAATATGATGATTCCAATATTGCAAACTAGACATGAATTGTAATAGAAGACTCTGCAGAGACACTCCTACTTTCTTAGCTTAGGTTTTCTACCCATAGAATGAATATATGGCAAGCATATTTTGGAAAGTTATCAGTTGCAGACAATTGAATACAGAAACAAAACAAAGCAAAAAAAAAAAAAAAATGATTTGCTACTCATCTGCTTAGAACGAGTGAAACTAAAGTTCAGCTCTGTTCCACTGTTAACTCTTCTAATTATAACTGCAACATGATTACATCACAGCTGAATTAGTGGTAAGATGTCAGACTCTCAAAAATAATAAAGTATAAAATTTTGAAACTCTATAGAACATAATATGAGACTTACCTAGAATCATTGACAAGTTTGGTTGACAGTAACTTCCACAAACTTTGAATATTGATCACCTGCAGTGATAAAACATATATAAGTATAAATTACTCCTCCTCCTCCTTTCTCATCCTCTCCTGCCACTCTCTCTCTCTCTATTTTCAGTTAACTAGCCATTTTAAGCCTATTGATACCAACCTGCCTGAAATCACCCTTGGTTTTAATATATAAAACTTCCTGATCTAAATTAAAACCTTCCATCAAATTTTCATGTTTATTATACGTTTATCACCATACAATTCATGGTTTAGCAAAACTAATGTTGCTAAACATGTGAAAAAGAATTCCCAGAATGCAAGAAATAGAAAAGGTAAATAAAGACAAATGTTTCATAGCTAAAACAATGTTTGTTACATAACTTGTAACACACCTAAAACCTGCTTAGCTAATCTTCAAACTTTAGCTTAATAATGATAAACATTTTTTATTAAATTCTTCATTATGCCCCAATGCCCCTGGCTCTATGATACAAACTTTCAGTTTTAAAAAGAACTAAATTAAATCCTTCCATCAAAAGTTCATGTTTATATATGTTCCAAACACCAGTTTCACAATGACAAGTTATTTTAATAAATTCTTCATTTTCTTTTACAAATTTACTTCAAACAAAAGTAGTGTATTTCAACAGAAATATGATGCCGGTGACACATTAAAAATACCCATGCTGGTGACACGTTAAAAACATCCATGCAGGTGTTTTAATGTGCAGGTGATTTTAACATTAAAAACACAGATGCTGGTGACATGTTAAAGTACCTGGTACACTCTCTGGACTAGTTAGTGTTAGGCAGGGCATCCAACCATAGAAACCAAGCCAAAACGGATTGGAGTTTGGTGCAGCTCTCTGACTTGCCAGTCTCCAATCAAATCGTCTAACCTATGCCAGCATTGAAAATGGATGCTAAATGATGATGATTATGATGAAAAGGTTAAGTGTTTAAATCTCAAAATAACCTGGAGAGAACTGATATTCTCTTATAAAACTAAAACTCTTTTGATGTAGGCTATTGTCTACATCAACAACTGGTCAATAACAACATAAAATTATACAAACCTATTGCAACAGTAAGTCTTTAGCATTCAAACCGGCCATATCCAGCCAAAATATCTAACCCATTTTATGTTGAAACAGGCCAGATCTGGCCTCTCACCTCAACCCTACAACGCTATTCTAAAACTAAATAACCACGTCATTGAAATCTCTAAACTACAAGATAATGATTAATTCAAAACAATATAAATAAACAATCATGAAATTTGACAGAGTAATCTGAATACTAAAGGTTATAGAAAAGGGTTAGACAGAACAGTGATGACAAAATAGAGATCTTTGTAAAATGTAATGCTAATATGATTCAAGAGACATAACGGTAGCATAGTTTCTTGATCGAAATCATCATTTTAATGTTCACTTTTCCATGCTAGCCATGGGTCAGACAGAATTTGCTGAGGCAGAATATCTATAGCCAGATGTATTTCCTGCTGCCAACCCTCACATGTTTCCAGACAAGCTAATATTACTGAAGACTGGAATCGAATGACACAAATCATTTAGAATCAACTAGCAATGTCATGACAAAGACACACACACACACGATAGGCTTCTTTCAGTTTCCATCTGTCAAATCGCTTGGCACTATAGCAAATCACACATCCCTAAGGGTGCTATGCAGTGGGACTGAACGGTTGGCAAGCAAGATTCTAACCACACAGCCATGCCTAAATACGGCTTAAACCCAGCTAAATTATCAACTGTCAGTAAAAAAATTCTATGAAAAGATTAATAATAGTATTAGCTAAACTACTAATAGTATTAGTGAAACTACTAACCTTAACTAATTCAATAATTGTAACACAGTCATCACTAAATTTTGGTATCAATAGTAAGAAACACAATGACCAATCTGACATAGAATTTTATCCATCAATCTCTAAAGCATTATCATGCAAATTATTACATTTTGCTAAAGGTTAAATGCTATATATATAATATTGACCTCCCTGTGCTCAACAACATATTGGTTAGTTGATGCTATCAAAGAATCTTGTTTTAAAATTGGATATTATGAAACTTTAAGCAATTAGATAGAATAAACACCGTGGCTAAGATTTGTGCTTCTCAACCACTTTGTTTCGATTTCAGTCAGCTAAGTACAACCTTTTTCAAGTGTTTTCTACCATAACGGTCAGCTGAAAAACCTAGGTGAATTTGATGGATGGAAACTGAAAGAAGCCTTGCATTTTAATATCCATTTTTCCCTGCTTGCATAGGTTGGATAGAATTTGTTGAGACAGAATTTTGGTTGGGTGCTCTTCCTGTCGTCAAAGCACACTTGTTTCCAAGCAAGGCAATATTTTCTCAGCCAGATGCGTTTTAAAAGAAAGACAAGAAACAAAGAACATACACGGTGTGTATGTGTGCCTGCGCATATGTGTGTATGCATATATGTGTGCATGAGTGTTTTTATGACTCCCTGTCATGACATCATGTGATAGTGATACAAACAATTGTTTTCTTGAAAACATGTCCAGTTATGGGGGAAATATTACATTGCTTACAAACAAGTGAGCATTCTCAAGAGGAGAAGCATGAAGCTGTAGGAAATTTGCCTCAACAAATTCCATTCAAACCACTTTTCTATGCAAATATGGAAAAGTGGACATTAAAACAACAATAAATTTGCTTCCCAGCCATGTGGTTCTGGATTCAGTGCCACAGTGTTCCACCTTGGGCAAGTGTCTTCTACTATTCCTTAAGCCAACCAAAGCTTTGTGAATGGATTTGATAGACAGAAACTGAAAGAAGCCTATCATATATAAATATATATATGTGTGTGCGAGTGTGTCTCCTTGTTTTAACATCATGTGTACTTGTAATGATTATCACTATCATACAAGCAGTATCATTCATTTCCAATATACTGTAAGAACATATTTGGTCTTGGGGAAATGTTACTTTACTTGGAAACAGGTGAGGGTTGGCAACAGGAAGCATATCCAGCTGCAGAAAATCTGCCCATGGATGGAAGAATGGATGTTATAACTGTGTGTGCATGCATGTGTATATGTATGTATGTTCATAATTATCTTCTATGTATTTTCTTTCGGGGTTGAATAATCAGGAAAAATAACTCACTTCTGCTTCACAAAGGTATGTTAAACCTTTCATTGCCAATATTGCTGCTGGGGTGGTTGATTTTAATAAGCAGCTATTGAGAATATCAGATAAGAGACTCAACATATCTGGTCCATGCTGCACAGGCCTGAAAACACAAGATATAAAAATAGTTATTGAGTAAAAAATTATTTTCGAAAGATTAATTTATTCTTATTGTATAATGCATATATTGTGGTTAATTTATTATTACTATATAATGCATACATGTCGTGTAAAAATATTTCCTTCCTTTTGTATGTATCCTATAGGTGCAGGCATGGCTGTGTGGTAAGAAGCTTGCTTGCCAACCACATGGTTCCAGGTTTAGTTCCACTGTGTAGCACTTTGGGCAAATGTCTTCTACTATAGCCTTAGGTCAACCAAAGCCTTGTGAGTGGATTTGGCAGAAAGAAACTGAAAGAAGCCCATCGTATATATGTATATGGTGAAGGTGTGTGGCTGAGTGGTCAGAGAATTGGTTTTGCAATCGTTAGGTTGTGAGTTCAATTCCCAGACCGGGTGATGCGTTATGTCCTTGAGGATAACACTTTATTTCACATTGCTCCTTCTACCTGGAGTTGTGACCGATAAATAATATTAGCAATTGGAAAGACCAATGGAAACATTGTTTCCTTGGTCCGATTTGACAAAAGTTGATCGACTGTCGATATATATATATCTGTGTGTGTGTCTTTGCGTCTGTCCCTCCAGCTTGCCTTGACAACCAATGTTGGTGTGTTTACATCCCTGTAACTTAACAGTTCGGCAAAACAAGACTGATAGAATAAGTACCAGGCTTAACAAAATTAAGTACTGGGATCAATTCATTCAACTAAAAATTCTTCACGGTGGTGCCCCAACATGGCCACAGTCTAATGATTGAAACAAGTAAAAGATAAAAGAAGATCCTAGCCATCACACAGACAGGGTCCCCCCCCCACACACACTATTTCTCTTTGATAAGTATTTCCTTTATTATGCTCTTGCCTTGGTTCTCTCCTTCAATCACTCTTTCCTCTACCTTCTATTCACCCTCTCATTCATGCTGGCTTCAAATCAAATCAAATCAAATGTATTGGCAGAGAGCAGCAAAATACTGGGGCCATGTAAAAAGTTAGTAGAAAGTTT
>JAOPUL010004744.1:62956400-62969327 GCA_027564515.1 Octopus rubescens
GATACACTCTCTGGAGTGGTTGGCGTTAGGAAGGGCATCCAGCTGTAGAAACCAAGCCAAAAAATAGACTGGAGTTTAGTGCAGCTCCCCAGCTTGCCAGTTTCCAGTCAAACCGTTTAACCCATGCCTGAATGGAAAAAAACAGACGTTAAATGATGATGATGAAATTTCTAGTAATGTTGTTATCGGACAATTTGCTTGGCAGCATTTTGTCCACCTTTATGGTCTGAGTTCAAGTTTCGCCAAAGTTGACATTGCTTTTCATCTGTTCAGGGTCAATAAAATAAGTACCAGTCAAGTACTGGGGTCGATGTAATCAAAAACTGCTGGCCCTGTGCCAAAATTTGAGACGATTATTTCTTGTGGAAGTAAATGTCTAAGTGTCTAAGTCGAGTTCACAATTCCTAGATTTTTGTTTCAAATCTACTGCAAGCATTTTATTGTGTCAAGAAAAGCTCATTTAATTCTATATGCTTCAGTTTACCAAACTGTGAAGATTAAGCACCAGATGTTCAAGAACAGAATGGGGCAATTGGGGGCGGCTATTGTTTGGACGATGTGAATTTGGATTGGCAGTCTAGAACCTATTTTGGTGACAGTACTTTTTGGCACCAGAGGCACACAAAATTGATTACATTGACTCCCAGTGTTCAACTGGTACTTATTTTATCGACCCAAATGGATAAACAGCAAAGTCAACCTCGGCAGAATTTGAACTCAGAACGTAAAGACTGATGAAAGGCTGCTAAGCATTTTGCCGAGTGTGCTAACGATTCTGCCAACTCAACGCCTTATCTTTATATTCAATATTATTTTTATTACATGGCACCAGCACTGGTGCTTTTTACATGGCACCAGTACAGGTGCCCCTTACGTGGCACCAGCACGAGTGCTTTCTACATGGCACCAGCACAGGTGCCTCTTACGTGGGACCAGCACGGGTGCCTTTTACATGGCACCAGCACCAATGCTTTTTACATGGCACCAGCATAGGTGCCTCTTATGTGGCACCAGCACAGGTGCTTCTTATGTGGCACCAGCATGGGTGCTTTTTACATGGCACCAGCATGGGTGCTTTTCATGGGTGCTGGTGCCACGTAAAAAGCACCCTTGCCAGCGTCACGTAAAAACACCACCCATGTTGGTGCCACTAAAAAAGCACACATTCCAGCACCATGTAAACAAAAGCACCCAGTACACACTGTAAAGTGGTTGGCATTAGGGAGGGCATGCAGCCATTGGTAACCTTGCCAAAACAGATGACTGAAGTCTGGTGCAGCCCTCCGGTTTGCCAGCTCCTGTCAAACCATTCAACCCATGCCAGCATCAAAAACGGATATTAAATAATAATAATGATGATGATTATTTTTATTAATTTTTCTGGTATACTTCAGTGAGAAATAATATTTTAACGAAGGATTAATGATTTCTTTGTGTCTGCTATTTTCAGGGCAAGTGCTGTGGAGTACTTTCACCTAGGGACTATATGAACAGCACATGGTACGAAAGCCTCAACAGGACTGTGGTAAGTCTGGTGATTCTGCTGAAAATCGTTTGCTTTCATTTCTTCATTTTCTCTTCCAGCGTCGGTCTTTCTGACATTTGACATTCATCAACAAATGGATCTGCTTTATGTTTTCCTCTCTTTATTTGTTTCTGTCATTGGACAATGAAGGGTTTTAGCAAGACCAGCAGTCGCTCCTGCATACCGGTCTCCCCTCTCCATGCCACTGATGTAATGGCCGGTACAGCTTGGCACCAGTGACGTTGCAACTCATATCTAACAATGTGAAATAAAGTGTCTTGCTCAAGAATACAACACACAGCCTGGTCTGGAATCGAAATCACAACCTTACGATTGTAAGCCAGATGTTTTAACCATGCGCCTTCACTGACCAAGGGTTAACAGCCTCAACAAACACAAGGTCAGGTGTGGGGGCATGTTCCATTGCAGCGCATTCACCATTTGTTGGTATATTCCCAGGTCTTCCTGGGTGACCCATCGAGCAGAGTCCCAGTCAGTCCCAATCTCCGCAAGATACCTCCTCATCTGCTGTGACCATGTGGTCGACCAACAAAAGCTGGATCCTCAGTGAAGAGAACATGCTAAGCAGGGTCTAGCTTGGAACATGGTAAGCAGAGTCTAGCTTGGAACATGGTAAGCAGGGTTTAGCTTGGAACATGGTAAGCAGGGTCTAGCTTGGATCATGGTAAGCAGGGTCTAGCTTGGAACATGATAAGAAGGGTCTAGCATGGAACATGGTAAGCAGGGTCGAACGTGGAACATGGTAAGCAGGGTCTAGCTTGGAACATGGTAAGCAGGGAAACTGATTTGAGGCACCATTATAACAAGTGCTAGAGTCTCAATGAGAGGACCTATTATACCAAGCACTGATGGTGTTACCTGGAGATACCATCATGCCAAGAGCTGGCATCTACTAAAGCATGTGAAAGTGGGCCAATGTTAAAAATCAATATTAAGTCGCTTTCCTCTTGTTTTTTTTAGTTCAAAACCGTTTCAACTGATTTTTGTCTTTCATTCTGTCAGGGTTAATATAAACAATACCAGTAATATACTGCAGATCATGCAATCCACTATACTTCTCCCCTTACAATAATTGACATTTTATTCAAGTAAGAAATAAGGATGATTACATAATAATGGTTTCTGATTTAGGCACAAGACCAGCCATTTCGGAGGAGAGGTTTAGTCGATTACATCAACCCCAGTTTTAAACTGGTACTTATTTTATCGACCCCGAAAGGATGAGAGGCAAAGTCAACCCCTGCAGAATTTGAAAAAGGATAATTACATAATAATGACAAAGTAAAATGTTAATTATAATAGTGATAATTCTAATAATGATAATAATTACTTTTTTGGAATTAGAATAATAAAGTATTTGTCTTATTTTTACCAGAAACTGCCCAGGTCTTGCTGTAAGATGTCAAACAACAACCCTCTGGATCCTGAGTATGTTGATGAGAATGACTGCGTTAACATGGGCTCAGAGTACAACACCAAGGTAGGTCTACAGTTATTAGGATCATCTTCATCATCATCATCGACTCTCCTGTTGTGAATAACAGATGAGAGGTCTGCAATTTCATGCCAAACAACCTGCACAGATAATTTGTTTCTAGTTATCAAATGTTTGTGCTGTATATAATCTCATTCCTGTCATCAAATCAGCATTACCCGTACAGGTGCATGGTGTGCCACACATCAGTTGTCAACATGATCGCAGAGCAACATGAAATGAAGTGTTTTGTCCAAGAACACAACACACCACCCTGTCTGGGAATTGAAACCATGAGCTTGCAATCTTGAGTGCAATACTCTAACCACTTGGTCATGTACCTTCAATAAAATAACATTATAGAGATTTAAGAATGTCTCATATTGATATAATCATGTACAAATATATGCACAGACAGTAAAATGAACCCCCTTTCCCTTCACCAAGAGCAACTCCAATTATTAATTAAACCTGTCCATACTCAAAAGTCAGCACTACCCTCCTTACAATAATGTAACCCATCTCTCAATCTTATACACTAGAGTCACTTCTTTCTCTATGTTACTTACTAGTATGAATGTAACTTTACCAACTTCCAAACTGAGGTCCTCATCATCATCTTCATCATCATTTAGCGTCCATTTTCCATGCTGGCATGGGTTAGACGTTTTGACGGGAGACTGGCAAGGCGGGGAGCTGCACCAGACACCAGTCCATTCTGGCACGGTTTCTCCAGTTGGATGCCCTTCCTAACATCAACCACTCCAGAGAGTGTATTGGGTGCTTTTAACGTGTCACTGGCATGAATGCTTTTAACGTGTCACACCTTTTACATTAATCTAAATCACATCTATGTATTAACCCTTTAGCATTTAAACCATCCACATCCAACCCAAATATTCTGTTTTATGGCCAGATCTGGCCTCTCACATCTACCCTACAATGTCATTCTAAAAATAAGCAATCACAACATTGAAATCTCGAAGCTGCAAATTAATGTATGATCAATTCAAAACAATGTGAATAAATATGCATTACATTTGAGAGAGTAATCTGAATGCTAGAGGGTTACTATTATCACCCACTTCCCCAATGTTATAACTATATACTATTGTATATACTATATACTACTGTACTAATCTCTCTAAGTGTAAGCCTCTAAGTGTAACACATAGAGTGGGAGAGAGAGAGAGAAAGACATTGCAATTCATTAATCAGCAGAAGCTGAGTGAGTAAAGGGTTGTACACCCCAGAAAAAATGGTGTGTTTAGTCATACCTTGTGGACATGATTGCAAAAGTGTTGCAGCAAAGAATGTCCAGTGTCACTTACTGCATCAGCCATCCCCACCTCGCAGGACTCATTTCTCAGACTGGCCACAGTTATCCCAATTTTGCAGAGGAAATCTGCAGTGTAGAGTCCAAGAACACCTGACGTTTCAATGGTGACTGGCACAAACGGATAGTGACCAGTCAGGCTCCTGTATTTGTTTCTCTTTCTCTCTTCTGCGTTACGGACGGCGATCCCCAGGTTTGTGGCCACAAAATTGGCATCAACACTTTCCCTCTCCTCAGACACATTAAAGAGAAATATACTCACACACATAAATAGAGAGAGAGAGAGAGAGAGAAAGAAAGAAAGCAAGAGAAGCATTAAAATGTGTGTCAAATATGTCAGCATTGAATATGTGATGCCAAATGGGTGGCACCAATGCAGCTGTGCCAAAATGTTTCATTCTTCTTCCTTTCTTTCACTCCAGTCTCAAAGATTAGAGTTGTCTTTCCTCCTCCGATTCAGCCATAGAAAAAAACATTACTTATCCACAACTTGTCAAACTTTGTCTCATACATTAAAGTTCCCTTTGTATAATCTGGTGCAGGGTTCCTAAAAAAATTTGGTTTCAGAGAACTCCAGGGTTCCACAAGATCAGGTGTCATTTAATAAAATATATTTAAGAAAACAGTGGTATTCACCATTTCCAAAACAATATATAATGTAATTTTGAATTCCCTTTCTAAAACAATTTTTGTTGCATTTAATGTCCTGTTAAAATTAAGATGGTGGGGTTGCCCATAAAATATAGGTAGATCCATAATATTTTGAAACCAAAAAATACGTGGGAACTACAACTTTAATGCAATAAATTTCAAAGATTTTTCTAAATCTCAAAGATGTTTGTTAATCTCAAAGATGTTTGTTAATCTCAAAGATGTTTGTTAATCTCAAAGATTTTTGTTAATCTCAAAGATGTTTGTTAATCTCAAAGATGTTTGTTAATCTCAAAGATGTTTGTTAATCTCAAAGAGGTTTGTTAATCTCAAAGAGTTTTGTTAATCTCAAAGATTTTTGTTAATCTCAAAGATGTTCGTTAATCTCAAAGATGTTCGTTAATCTCAAAGATGTTTGTTAATCTCAAAGATGTTTGTTAATCTCAAAGATTTTTGTTAATCTCAAAGGTTTTTGTTAATCTCAAAAGGATTTGGTAAGGTTCACCCTAACACTAAAAGACCTGAATTCAACCTTTGTTTCATTTTGTAGGGATGTCGAACTGAGATGGAGAACTGGATCAGTAAGCACATGGATATTCTGATAGGTGTCGGCTGTGGTATTGCAGTGTTGGAGGTAAGAATTGTTTCCTGGTGGCACACTTAATAACATCACCAATCGGTGCAAGACTGTGCCACTTCATACTAACACATCATTAACACTCTGTATTGACACACCAGTAACACTAATTAAAAAAATAAAATGAAATAACGCAGACATGGCTGTGTGGTAAGAAGTTTGCTTCTCAACCACATGGTTCCAGGTTCGGTCCCACTGTGTGACACCTTGGGCAAGTGTCTTCTACTATAGCCTTGAGCCAACCAAAGCCATGTGAGTGGATTTGGTAGACGGAAATTGAAAGAAGCCTGCCGTGCGTGTGTGTGTGTGTGTGTGTGTGTGGTGGTGGTCTTTGTGGATGTGTTTGTCCCCCACCACCATTGCTTGACAACTGGTATTGGTGTGTTTACATCCCCGTAACATAGCATAGTGGTTCAGCAAAAGAGATCGATAGAATAAGTACCAGGCTTAAAAGATAAGTACTACGGTCGATACATTCGACAAAAAATTCGTCGAGGCAGTGCCCCAGCATGGCCACAGTCTAATGACTGAAAGAAGTAAAAGATAACAGATTTAAAAAATTAACCGGTGATGTACTGAATGACATCTGCAAGAAAGAGTCTGGTTAAGGGATGCTGTGAGCTAACTTAGTGTTTACACCTATCTGTCTACAGAAAGAAATTTTCTCTCCATCATAAAATACAGTGAATGGCTTTTGTACAGGTGCAAGTATACCTCAAGCATATTTGAACCTGTAAGAAAGTCGTTCACTGTATTTTATCATAGAGAAAATTTATCACTGTAGACATATAGGTGTAAAGACACTGAGTCAGTTTGTAGTTGCCTTTAACCAGACTGTTGGATGCATACTTTTCAGCATGGTTATCTCCTCCTCAGCAACAGAGAAATTTTCTCCATGACAAAATACAGTGAACAACTTTCTTATGGGTTCGGATATGCCTCAAGTATATATGAACTGGTAACAAGATTGTATTCATACAGATCACTTGCTTAGCACTGTCACCCAATGTGTATATATATATATATATATATATATATATATATATCATCATCATCATCATCCTTTAACGTCCGTTTTCCATGCTAGCATGGGTTGGACGGTTTGACTGGCGTCTTGTATTGCCAGATATGGCTTTTCTGCCCTTACCACACCAGAATGCCGAAAATGGATGCCCATAAATCATCCTTCAACATCCGCTTTCCATGCTGGCATGGGTCAGACGGTTTGACCAGAGCTGGCAAGCTGGAAGGCTGCGCCAGGTTCCAGTCTGATTTGGCCCAGCTTCCATGGCTTCGTCTTAGCAACAGGACTCTCGACACGGCTGCTTCTTAGCAACAGGACTCTCAACATAGCTGCTTCTTAGCAACAGGACTCTCGATGCGGCAGCTTCTTAGCAACAAGACTTTTGACATGGCTGCTTCTTAGCCACAGGACTCTCGACGTGGCTGCCTTTTAACACCAGACTCTCAGCGCGGCCGCTTCTTAGCAACAAGGACTTTTGACACAGCCTCTTCTTAGCAAAAGGAGTTTTTGTCAATTGACATAATGTAATAGGTATGTACTATAAGTGCTTAGTTTGGTTTAGCACTAAAACTCTAGCTTGAACTGCAACTGAAAAATATGGTGCTGAAAATGCCTATCAAAGGTGGCTAGAAGTGGTTTCTCCTTGAGTGGTGTATATAGATTAAAAAAGAGAATTAAAAAGCAAAACATTTGGTATCACTCAAAAATATATTTAATTTAAATAAAGAATAAAAACATGGTGCAGAGTAGTTATGATAAAAAGATAGTCTCTTACAGCTGTTTCTTTAACAGCCAAGTATTCCGTCATTGGAGAGAGAGAAGTCAGAAAATATAGAAATGAAGAATGTCCCCAATCCAGTTTGTTGAAAAATGAAGGAAGGATCAGAATGAAAAGTATATGTGTTTGGTAGTTCCATGATTAATAAAGTTATAGCAGTTCTATAGGTGAATATTTGATGATAATCCATGGCAAAGGATAATGGAAGTTTCCAGTTCCATTTTGAGAGTGAATTAGGATTGAGTAGGAATAATACACTACAGTGTGAAGGAAAGATAGAATGGTAGATGCATGAGAGTTGATATAGACTAGTCAGTATAGTGAGGACATGTTTGGCGAAAGAGGTTAAGGGATGACAAATAGCAGATGTCAGTTTGTTTCATCTCATGACTGACCACCAGTGTTGGCCAGAGTCATTAGATAGCAAGAGTGGGAGGAAGGGGATTAGGATGGTAATAAAGTGGTTGTAAAAGATAATGAAATTCTCAACTACTGTGTGAGTGTGATATGACTAGCAGTGAGTGGAGATTTAGGGCTCACCCAATTGCAATGGTGCTAGAAATAGATGCAAATAATATTAATTATAATTTTAAAATTTGTAGTGTTAGTGAAAGTGTATGCTCATTGGGAATAGATGAATAAAAATAAAATTAAAAAATAGAAAACTTTTTATACTAAGTTCTAGAAGAGTGGAATTACAGGGCCCAGGGATGAAACAAATATAGTAATAATGGATATCATATAAGTAAATCAGTGAAGAAATCTGGTAAGTTAAATTAATTAATTATATTTTATACCCAGTGTTTAACTCCATAACTGTGAGAAGAGAAAGCCTAACGGTGTTCATTTAGTAACAATGGTGTTGCAATTGAATTGGTATTCGATTTATTATACTCTAGTTGGGATGCATAAATATGAATTAAGGGGAAAAAATGCGAATCTATAAAATTAAAAGATAAAAAGGATCTGGTAATTATGTGGATATACTGATATATCCACATAATTAAGTGAGCTCATATGATGTCTAAACTGTATATCAGCGAGAATCAGAGGTAATTGTTTTACCACAATTAGATTTTTTAACACATATAGAGAAGGCTTTGTGTTGCTTATTTAATAATTGTGTCTTGTTATATAATAGGATTTGTATAGATTCCCTCAAACATAACTAACATGAGAAGTAGTGTCAAAAATTGCTTTTTGGTAACCATGGATGTTTCTTTACTATATATACCTCAACATTGACCACGATGAAGAGGAGGCTTGTATGAATGCCTTTGAAAAATGGTCAAACAAAAGTATTCCATCTAATTTTCTCTATAAATTATTGAAGTTTGTGTTATGAGCAACACCATGAAGTTTAAACAAAAATGTTACAATTAGACAGGGGATGTGCCATGGATATGCCATAGCAGTTAATGGAGACATTCAAATCCCTACACAGTTTTGAACCAATACTCCGATTACGGTTCATTGATGATGTCCTTTTTGTCTGGGAAGGATCACAGGATAATTTACTTAAGTTTTTGTATTTCTGTGACTGCTTTGCAAAAAAAAAACTATGAATGTAAGTCCTTTATAAAATTCTTGTTGAGTATTTCAAAAACTAGTGTCAAATTTTTGGACACAAAAGTTAAGTTTTCAGGAGGCCGAATAGTGACAACGTTATTTTGCAAACCCACATCATCCCACATTCATCTTCACCACTGCTCTGATCATACAAATTATCTCAAATCCAAAGTCCCAGATTTTGAGGATAAAACAGATTGGTACTTACATAGCAGGTTATTGGAAACATACTTTTGTTCATCATTATGTCAAATACAGTTATTGTGTATCACAAATGACATTGCTAAAATTAGCAAGGAAAGTCAAACTTTGGAGTTAAACACTGGGTATAAAATATATATAATTAATTTAACTTACCAGATTTCTTCACTGATTTACTTATATGATATCCATTATTACTATATTTGTTTCATCCCTGGGCCCTGTAATTCCACTCTTCTAGAACTTCGTATAAAAAGTTTTCTATTTTTAAAATTTTTTTTTTTATTCATCTATTCCCAATGAGCATACACTTTCACTAACACTACAAATTTTACCAGCCAAAGTGATAAAATTCCTTTAGTGATTAACTGGCACCAAAATTTCACTGGTATTTCAAAAGTATTGCTTGAGAGTTACCAGCATATTTCAGAAAAATATCCTTATTTCAAACAGATATTCCCTCATCCATCTGTTGTAGCCTTTGGATGCAATAAAAATGTAAGAGAACTATTAACCACGGCCTCTAACCCCAATAAAACTATCATTGGTGTTTTTGAATGTTGTACCCTGAAAACCAGAGAGGTAAGCCCTGTTCATTGTGCAACATGAGTCGAGTCAATTCCATCACAGACTATAACAGAAATGTTATGATTTATACAGAAGGTGGGACGCAGCAGAAATCACCAAACACAACTTGATTTATGTTCATTGCACAACAGAACAGTAAAATAAAGATTCAATGGGAATAGGTATGATGTCAGGCACAATAACAATAGTTTGACGGAACTTGCCGAACATTTTACATTACAAGGCTGTAATTTTGAGGAGCACCTGAAAGTGCGCATTCTCAGAAAATATTCTGACTCTACTGCACTTTCACTCCTCAAAACACATGAGGATAAATATATTTGTAAATTACTAACATCGCGCATGGAGGAATGAACAAAATGACAGGCGAATTCCATCACATTTACACAAAACCTTTTGACTAAGTGTTTTCTTTCCTATTTTCTTTTTTATGTTCCCTTGTTACTAGTTATGGAAAAGCAAAAACTGATGGTACCATTTTGCTTGAAAGCAAACGCAGAATATTCCCATTCATATTTTGAATTTCTGTATTTTTTCTCAGGAAGGCAGACACACTGCCAAAATATTATTCAATTCAATAAATAGAGTCAATCTCTATTTATTACAATTCGTATCACGCTCTTCTTATTACTAATGATAATGCTAAGGAAATGTTTTGTTTGCTTTCATTGCAAGAAATTATTTAAATATTTGAAAAATCAGTGACTTTTTTCTCCATATTATTATCAGGTTGTCACTTTGAAGGAAAACAGATATTAGTGTCATATATGTATTGCTCCCTTGAGCCATTATCTTCTTCTTCTTCTTCTTCCAAAGTTTAAAATCCGGTTTTGTCCCCGTGAACGGGGGTGGCCGGATTCACCTCACACTCACAGCAATCGCCCTTACCCCCTCCCTTTCTTGTATATTTGTTTGAACAAAAATTGTTTGAGTTGAAAGTCAATCAGCTTATTTCAGAAACTGATGGTAGGTAGAAATGAAGTGTGTGTTTAAAAAGTGATTAAAAATGTTATTTTTTGCTGCAGAATTACATGGCTGATGCAGAAGGCAAAGTGGTTAGAAGACACAGTACTGCTAATGACTCTTTGTCTAACAGTCCCTCTGAGAGCAGCGTTCAGTCAAATACAGGTCCCTATATATCTGCTCCAGGAACTCCCATTGCACACCACTATGCGTACGTATTTCTTTAGTAATTTCTCTTAATTTGGTCATTGTGTTACTGAAAAACTTCTTTTGATTTTTTTTTTTTTAATGTTTACGTATCTATATGTTCTTGCTGCTTCGTTTTATTTGGTTAGTGTATTTGTTTGTTATTTACAAAAAAGAATGGAGAACATTTAAAAAGATCTAAATCAAATAAATCTTAGAATAATCTTAAAACTATTCTCTGGTAACTGTTACATACCATCTTGTTACCGTGCTTTGGGACAAATTATGAAAATTTCAGTGCTTGTTATATCTATCATTTGAAGTTTGCACTTAGATTAATCTCACCTTTCATTTGATGTCTGCCAGCTAAAATTCAGTGGATATAGGTTTAGATGGACCTTATTTTATTGTAAAAGTAAATCTATACTTAAGGATGAAATTTATTTAAAAGAAAGAAAAGTATTAAATTAATTTTTTTAATGTTTGTTTTTCATTATATATCAGTATAGACATGGCTGCATGAATAATAAAATTTACCAGAAAAACGTTTTGGCATTTTTGATGCTTTGGTAAAGCTATAGAGCAGGACTGGAGGTGGTAAATAAGGACCAATAATATACACAGGTTGATTAAATCATACCAATGTTAGAAATCTTTATTATTATTATTATTATTATTATTATTATTATTATTATTATTATTATTATATGGCAGTGAACTAGCAGAATCGTTATCACACCAGACAAAATGCTTAGCAGCATTTTGTCTGTCTTTATGTTCTGAGTTCAAATGCCACTGGGGTCGACTTTGCCTTTCATCCTTCCGGGGTTGATAAAGTGAGTACCAGTTACGAACTTGGGTCAATAAAATTGACTACTCCCCTCCCCCAAAATTCCAGGCCTCCGTGCCCAGTATAGAATGGAATATTATGTGATGTGTTAAGGGTGGCAAGTTGGCAGAATTGTTATCATGCCAGGCAAAATGCTTAACGGTATTTCGTCCGTCTTCACGTTCTGAGTTCAAATTCCGCCAAAGTCAACTTTGCCATTTGATCCTTTCATGTGTTTAACTTACTTTCATGTGTTTAACTTACTTTCATGTGTTTAACTTATTCCATTCTGCTCTTGAATGATCATTCAAGAACGATCATTCATTCAAGAGCGGAATGAAGTAAGTTAAACAAGACGAAAAGTATCGCTGAAGAGGTCACAGATGTGTGACGAAAGATTTCCGAGACATGAGTTAGACCAAAAATAAATACGAACTGTAATAAACAAGTGAAGAAAGAATATATAGTGCGTGTGTTCATTTGGAAAAAAAAAAGAAAATGACCATTCCGAAATATAACAATATCAGTTTCAATGCATGGTTTCACATCAGGTGTCTTGCAACACAAATTGATAAACGTATATATATATATATATATATATATACACAACTTAAAGTGGATGTTGTGTTAGAACACAGAATACTGCATTGTTTACCTCGAGAAAACCTCTCAAATGAACTCATGGTGCATAAAAGCAATTGTATTTATATTATTGACAGATAAGAAGCATCTGGGATGGCTGCCAGAACTGCCAAATCATGTGATTTTGCCCTGTCCAGGCAATCCAGTGGCAGATATCTGATAGCAACATAACGGCTGAATCTCCATGCCAATGATATATAAAATTTCAGTGTCTCTTCAGGCACTGATGTTGCAAATAGCCAGTGGGCTTATTAAAAAGTAATCAATAGTGACAGAGACACTATTAATACCAAAAGGCAATATTTATAGTTAACAACAATGCAATATTCTGTGTTCAAACACAACATCCACATTAAGTTGGATACAAAGACTGCCTTTTGATATTAATACTGCTTCTATCACTATTAATTATATATATCCTCATCCTCATCATTTAACGTCTGTTTTTCCATGCAGGCATGGGTTAGACGGTTTTGACTGGAAACTGGCAAGCTGGGGAGCTG
>JAOPUL010004744.1:63899302-63909771 GCA_027564515.1 Octopus rubescens
AGAAGACACTTGCCCAAGGTGCCATGCAATGAGACTGAACCCAGAACCATGTGGTTGGGAAGCAAGCTTCTTACCACAGCCACACGCCTGCACCTATAATATTATATATTATAAGTTTACATACAATCTCTCATCAGTAGAACAAAATCATAATTTCACAGCAGTAATATCATTTGGAAACTAAATAGGTAAGAATAAAGCTGTAAACTAATTAATAGTTAACTTAATAAAACAATAAAACAAATACTAAATATTGTTTGAGTCTATTACATTGAATTTAAAACTATCAATGCCCTTGTCTCTATAGAAGCTATTCAACCCGTGTCACAAGTTTGTCACATTTAGATAATGTATGATGAAATAGAATCAGGAAATTAGAACAGAAAAATATAATGAATGACACCATGTAGAAATATGAGCTAACAAAATAAATAAGAATAGTTTACCTCTGTGATTGCAAATGGTAGAGAAAGGGACACACAAAGGGCAATGTAATTTCACGAAAAACAGCTCAAAATTCAAGCATTTCCAAACTGTTGAGAACATCCAACACACTCTATAATTAATGCGATAAATGACCTACATTTTAAGGAAAGGTTGTTGTTTTCTTCTAGTATGACTGACAACATTCTGATTGCAAGGCTAATTATAATGAGAACGTTTAGTCAAGGAATTACAAGCTTTGTGAGAAAAGCAAGTGAAATCACAGGATAGAAAAGAATAGCCAGACTTTGAAACACTTCAAAGGACACTTAAAAATAGTTAAATTGGGAATATGAATTATATTCACGCACAAACATCTCAGCTCTGACAACGAAAATACATTTGGCAAGAGTTCAACAATGAAAGGCAGATTTTTCTCTCAGCCTTTGTAAAATTTGTAAAAAGAAGAAAAAGTACTCTGAAAATGCAGTGGCTGTCACGAATAGAATTAATCCAAAGTTTATGTTTTCTTTTACTTGTTTCAGTCATTGGACTGCAGCCATGCTGGGGGCACCATCTTGAAGGGTTTAGTCAAACAAATTGACCCCAGTTCTTATTTTTTTAATTTGGTATTTATTCACTCAGTCTCTTTGGCAAGGGATGTAAACAAACTAACACCAGTTGCCAGGTGACAGTCAGGGGGCAGGGGACAACATAAACACAAATACATCTATATACACACACATCTATAAACATACATATATACACACATGACAGGCTTCCAAAGTTTTCACTGACTAAATCCACTCAAAGCATTGGTCAGCTTGGGGCTTTAATAGACCACACCTGTCCAAGGTGTCATAGCAAGCTTCTTAGCCACAAAGCCATTATTAAATTCATTTTTAAAAGGATTTTTTTCTCTCCCCAGTTTAATAGTTCTACTACTAGAAAATGCTAATTAAAAGACATTTTGTAGATTCAATGTCATTTTAAAGCTAAGAAAGAAAAAGAAAAAAAAATAGAGGGGGAGGGGTAAAAAGAATTATTTAGATTGAATTGCAACTTCACTCAACTTTTCCACTACCTATCTACTTCGCCAGCCAGCTAGTTGTGACAGGAGGAACTGAATCAACTTAAATAAACAGTCAACATGATTATTACTCTCCAAGACAGACAAGATACTAGAAGGAATAGTTAACAGGAAACTATGCCAGCAAGGAAATATAGCAACGTAATAAAAATAAAAAATAAATGAAAACAGAATATAATAACAGATGTTGATAAGAAAATATAAAAAATATACTACACTAATATTTTAACATGCTTCATTTAAAACCTTGCTTGAGTCAAACCAGAGGAGTTATCTCATTTAGATTCAGTACAAGTACTTAAACTAACCTGGCTAATTAGCTTTGATAATTATAAGAATTGGATTTATTTCAGTAAAATACAAGTGTGTTTAATTTCTAGATCAGTTTATACAAGTTACATTTACAACAGTATGTCTAAAACACCTTGGAGATAGAGTTGCCCAATTTCTGAATTTTAAGAGATATTAAAAAAATTGTCTTACAGTTACTATTTTTAGCAAAGTAACCACACAGAGGCACCCTCTTTTACCTTGAATTAAAATACACCATTGACAGGAGTGTGCACACCCAGTTTATTTTCTTTCTCTACTATACTACACCAAAGTCCCAGCAGTAAGGGAATAAGTTTTATGTGAGCCAGGCTCATGACTAACTTAGTTTCTCCAAATGTAGCCATTTCATTTCATAATCATTTAGACTAAGGTCAGCTCTGAGAGAGCAGACCTGTAATCAAAGACATTCTAACCATGACCAATCAGTCCTTTTATATATATATAACTAATATTAATCAATGTGTTCTGCCTTTTTTCCAAGATGCAGTATGACCAGATGGTTACAAAGGTCGCTTCTCATTTGTAAGGGTCAAGATTTGATCCCAATGCATGTGTCTCTTAGTCTTACCTCAAGTCAACTAATACCTTGTGAATGAAACAGAGTAGATGGAAACTACGGAAGCCTGTTCAATGGATTCTACCTCTAACTCAAAAGGTCCAACCTTGTCACACAATGTATCAGGTTGATTTTGCCAGAGAATTTCATTAACGGTACACAATTCTGTGGAATACTCAGCCACTTATCCAACTTAAATAACTAAAATATTCATCCTAAATAATTAAACATGAGCAGAGGAAAACAGACACAAGACAAAATAAAATGAATACATATATATAACTAAAGCCTTATGTTGGGCAAGAGGAGCTGTAGTAGCCAGAGATTGCTATACAGGAATGTGCTGAAGCCACATAAGAACTCCGGCATTTCCGCAGACACCTGGGAGGAGAAGACCCTGCAGTGTGATGAATGGCACTGATCACTGAAACTTTATAATTCAATCCGTTCAGGAGAAATAACAAAAAGAATACGAAACAGCACAAGGTGTTACTTCTCCATTGCATCAAGTAACTTCACTTGCAACAGGAGTCATTGCTGCTGCAGATTAAGAGCAGACCTTGTAGCCCATATGCAAGCCTGAACAGAAGAGTCAACGTCGACCTACAATGGACAGCCAACAACAAATAGTGCAACAAAAGCAATGGTCCTGTAAACCAAGAAAGAAAGAAAAAACATACATCACTATATACTAATGTTATCTCTATTGTATACCATCCAATGAAATTGATATTTGGGAGATTCCTAAGAACCTCTTACATTTGAACTGTGTCTCAAAAACAACAATATTCTGCTTTCCTGTCTATTTCTTTACATCCTGTATTTTCCACTCAGCTCAAATGCACATCATCACCCATATTAATCATCATCTTATTGTTATAATGAGAAAAGAGCATTTGTTAAAAATATATAAAAAGACACTAAAAGGATATTAAAAGAAGAGAGAAAAAATATTTTAATGAAATCTAAATAGTCTAAACTTGTATCAAGAAAGCCTCCTCCTCCTTTTGTTAGAACAGGACAGAAGACATTTTGTTTAGATTTATGATGTAAAACAAGTGCTTCGCATTAAACTGCACACAGTGGTTGGCAGTCAAGACAGTGTAAGGTAGCAGCTGTATAAGGTAACACAGTATACACTGCTGAAGTAAAGGGTTAGACGGTGTACACAACAGCAATGAAGTGTAAAACAATGTACACAACAGCAATGAAGTGTAAAACAATGTACACAACAGCAATGAAGTGTAAAACAATGTACACAACATCAATGAAAGGTAAGAATGTACAAAACAGCAGTGAAAGCCAAGACTGTATACAGAGGCAATAAAGAGTAAGACACTGTATGCAGCAGCAAAAGAGTAAACATAACAGTGTACACAGCAGCTATAAAGAGTAAGATAGTGTATACAGAAACAATAAAAAGTAAGAGGGTTATATAGAGGCAAAAAAGAGTAAGACAGTATCTTCAGCAGTAGTAAGTCAGTGTACAATCAATCTTGCTAATAACTAAATGTTAATTAAATTGATACATGCATTATGAAATCCAAGATAATAATTAATAAAGAAAAATAAAACAGAGCTGTGGAGTCAGAATTAGGAAGCAAATAGTAGGTTACTAAAGTCAGAGTAGGTATTAATGCTTAGTTTACCAACTCTCACTAAATGTAAAATATAAAATAAGGAGTTAAAAATTTTCCAATTTTAGATACTAATTTGACTAATTTCACAAATAACAATTTCAAAATAATCAAATCATATCAAAGGGCTTCTATGAAAAACTATCTGGTGGAAGTAATTTTGTTTCTAAGATCATCATTATTATCAGTTAACATTCACTTTTCCATGCTTGCATGGGTCTAATGGAATTGGTAGAAGCAGAATTTCCATGACCTGTTTGCCCTTCCCATCACCAACAAAGGCAATAATTTACTCTTGGCCAAACATGTTTTTCACAGAAAACTAAAAATGACAAGATTGCTTGTATGACAGTGCCACTCGTTTACAACTATCATGTGATATCTAGACAAGGGCACGGGGACACACACACACGCACACACATACACACACCCGAGAGGCTTCTTTCATTTTCCATCTACCAAATGCACTCACAGGGCTTTGGGTCAGCCCAGCAAACTTCTCAACTACACAGCCATGCCTTAATAAATTTGGGATTTGGATTTCTGATTGAACTCCTATACTATAGATAGAACAGGTTTCTATAGATAGAATAGAGTTCTTAAATAAATTTTATAGAAATAAACTTGTCGGTGACACGTTATAACACTCTATGGAATGGTTGGTGTTAGGAAGGTCATCCGGCTGTAGAAACCAAGCCAAAATGGACTGAAGCTCCCCGGCTTGCCAGTCTCCAGTCAAACTGTCTAACGCATGCCAGCATGGAAAACAAACGCTAAATGATGATGATGAAACTTGTCATTCCTTTACAATTTTTATTTCATTTGAAGTAATCATTCGTGTTGCTTTCATTTCAATTTTATATCCCAACGGTACTTTAATTTCAAAAAGGAAGCATTATGTATCCAATTGAGTTTATTTCTTTTAAAATGATCATTAGTTAAGTTGCTTTGGGTGGTCAACCTTTTAGTTTTAACTTTGATATACTCTTCCATTTTCATTGTTATAGTTTATTTCTTTATATCTTTTTTGAAAAAAAAAACAAAAACCTCTTTTTAATTTTGAAAATTTTGTCATATGCTTAATTGCTTATAATTTCTTTCGTCTTTTACTCGCTTCAGTCAATGGACTACAGCCATGCTGGGGCACCATCTTAAAGAGTTTAGTTGAACAAATCAACTCCAGTACTTATTTTTAAGCCTGGTACTTATTCTATCAGTTATTTTGCAAAACCACTAAGTTACAGGTACATAAACAAACCAACACCAGTTGTCAAATGTTGGAGGAGACAAACAAAGACACATATATAGAAAGATAGATATGAATATATCCACGGATACATACATACATATATATATATATATACACATATACAACAGACTTCTTTCAGTTTTCATCTACTAAATCTACTCACAAGGCTTTTTGATCAGCCCAGGGCTATAATAGAAGACACTTGCCCAAGGTACAATTGGACTAAACCTGAAATCATGTGGTTGGGAATCAAGCTTCTTGAATATTATGTTTAAAATAAATTTTAAAAAGCCACAACAACATTGCTGTCTATAATAAACTTCAAATCCAAATTGTAACAGGTTAGTGTTAAAAAGTAGCCTGATGACTCATACAGACCGTGTATCCTGTGTGGTTACAATTTACATATGAAATACATAAGTTTAAGTACAATTAGAGGAATCACCGCCAGTGGTACATACCACAGAGGACAAGTTTTATGAACCAATGCCACAGCTAAAAATAACTGCCATTAATAATAGTAGCAAACAATTTGAAATGAAACGAAGTAAAAATAAAAACTTGCCAATATGAAATTCTGACCCACCAACCTTTTGCACAAATACATTCTTACTTCTATAATAAAGTTACATGTGACAAAATTAAACTATTAAAAATTAACAGCTTATTACATTTCTATATTTCTGAAATCAGTTGTATTAATCATGTTCTTAACTCTAGATCAGCCCTGATCAAAAATACCTTTGATGAAAGGCATTTCTTTAATCACATATCCGAAAAGATGACCGTTCTAACACACACACACACACACAGTGTATCTTGAACTTCAATATTCAAGGTGTCCTTCCTTTTTTAAGATAGTAGGGATGCTTAGCAGTTATTTCTAGCAGGTCAAGCAACCAAGTAGAGGCAATTCAGTTTAATTTGTTGAACAGCAACAATCATGCAAAGCTATTAATTTCATCTGTTGTGCTTAAAAAAAAATTTTTTTTTTAAATCAAAATATTTTATCAATCTTCATTGACTATTAATTTAAATAAGAATTCAAACATCTAATCCTGAGCATAAACAATCACACTCAGTACTAAAGGAATCTAGGTGAGACTTTCCTTTCAGAGAGAGAAAGACCAACAATTGTTCCTATCCCAGATCAATATCAAGTCTCCATTCTGATAGTACAGATTATTTCATATGAATAAACATTTACTTTTTTCAACAGTGGGCTGGGTTTTTTAATAAATGATATTCACAACAACTATGTGACTTATAACAAATTCCAATAGTTTGTTTATTTTTATGCTATAAATACATTCATTAATCACAATTTATCTATGAAAACCCTGACACAGGCTTATGGGTCACGTTATACTAACAATATTGAATGTACTGAATCAAAAGTAAAACAGTCAAGTAGATAAGGTACATTGGATTATCAGTACATAAGAGTTCTAAAATCAAATTCTTTTACAAGTGTTCCACTGCATATAGGAGCAAGGACAATTAATTTTAGCTGATATTTATTGATTTAAAACATTAGCCATTTATTTTTTTAAATCTCCACCATCACCCACCCACTCCTATATAATAAATAGTTTCAAATTTTGGCACAAGGCCAGCAATTTCGGGAAGGGTGTAAGTCGATTACATCGACCCCAGTGTTCAACTGGTACGTATTTTATCAACCCCGCAAGGATAAAAGGCAAAGTCAACCTCGCCGAAATCTGAACTCAGAATGTAAAGACGGACGAAATGCCGCTAAGCATTTTGCCCAGCATGCTAACAACTCTGCCAGCTCACCAATATAATAATGCACATGAAAATAAAATAATAATTCTGGTAAGAAGAGAAACCACAGTTTATCCATTTCTGAAATATTACACCCATCATACTTTGAAGATGAAATATATGTTTCTCCTATGGTTTTTGATGTTTTGAACAAATCTAACCATTTTTTTGCCGATGAAACTCTTTGATTCTTATTTTACTCTACTGGTCCCACATAACAATTCGATGGTTTAAAAAATCCTATTATATTTGTATATTTTAATACTATTAGGAAGTGTATACAAAAAAAAATGTTGAAATATTTTGTCTATTGTAGAAGAATAAGCAATTAATTTGCATGTATAGTTTCAGAACAAAATTTTATAGGGAACCCCAGTGATCATATTGGAACCTGATCAAGGACCACTGATCTAAAATCATTGGAAATTGCAAATCATTCATTCTTTAGATACTCCACTACCAACACTTAGTGAATCACAGGGGTTGGCTGAAGCTCTTCCTTGACTTCCGACTGGGAATCTAAATCCTGAAGGGTAATGGGTCGGTAGCAGTCTGAAAGAGGTGCAGGGGTGGGGTATATAGCTTGGCTGCCTGAATGAAGAAGTGATGAAGTACATTTTTCTTGTCTGCAATGGAAGATAAATACTTTGCCAAGTATTGGTACAGGTGGTATTTTGACTGAATACCTGGCCTCTAACCCACTCCTGTGCATCCCTTAAAAAAAAAAATAAGGTTCTGCATGTGTGTCACCAGCAGGGAAGGGTTTACCTAAAGTGTTGATGGTCAGATTCACTCAAAACACATAAAAAAAACAGTAGGAAAAAACAAATTTCACCTTCATATTAAGACAGGTGTAATAGTAAAAAATTATCAAATTTAAGGGTTATTCACAACATAACTCTTGACAAGGTATTCTAATAATGACCATCTCATTTAATTCAGACACAGCATATCTCATTTTTGATATGTCCCCTTTTTGTAAATTTAAAAAGAAGAGTTGGAAAAGAGATGTTATTAGAGAGAGATTTGGTTGTTGTTTCTAGCAGGTAAAGCAATATGTATAGCTTCAATCAAGCTGGCAAGGGTTGGTTAAAGAGCAGGGTCTGCAAATCTGTTGAATAGATTTAAATTGTTAAATCTAAGAGTTACCATTTCGCATCATAAAAAAAAAAAAATATGGAGCTCCAATATAGTATACCATACATACAAGCTTCTAATGATAATGAAAGTTGTAGCAGTGACACCTTACACAACAAATTCAAAGCTGAAACAAGTCAAAAGTTCAGTCAGCAATTTCCGTTAATGTGAGATGACTCAGTTTGATAACACTGTCTACATTTTACACATCAGTCCTATTCATAGAAAAATAATTAAAATGACTAGCTAACTCATCATAGCAGTAGCTGTTTAACCCTTTTGATACCAACCCACTTGAGACCACCACTGGTCCTATGATACAAAACTTCTTGCTAAATGTGATCTAAATTAACACATCCCATTAAAATTTTGCGTTAATTTATGTTCCATACAGTAGTTTAATAATGATGAAGTTATTTTACTAAATTCTTCATTCTTTTCAAAACTAATTGAAACAAAGGCAGTTTAATTCAACAGAAATATGATAAAAAGGTCTGGCCTATTCTCCAGAGAGTTCAGGTGTTATGTAAAAATACATGTGAATGTAGCTTAATCCCTGGAGGATTTTAACAGTCAATGCTAAAATACATTCTATTGATATTAAGCGTAGAGGCACAGGGCTTAGTGGTGAGGATGTTGGACTCATGCTCATAAGATAGTGGTTTTGATTCCTGGACCAGGTGACACATGTTCTTGAGCAAAACACCAGGACACGTTGCTCCAGTCCACTCAGCTGTCAAAAATGAATAATCCTGTGACGGACCAGTATCCCATCCAGGGGGGAATATATGCACCACAGAAACTGGGAAACCGGCGCTATGAGTCTATATGACTCAGGAAGGATCTTTATCCTTTATCCTATTTATTAAGCAGATGAGGAATAAATCTATTTTGTTGTATCTTGGGAGGGTCATTATGCCAGTAAGAAATACACCACACGCAGGTTCTTTTTCACTTCTTTTATTATTGTTAGTCAACTAATAAATCAATTAACTAATTGTTTGATTAATCATTTGGTTAGTCAATCAATGAATCAGCTTGGTTCATCAGTCTTTTTGTCAACATTCACAACCTCATCAATGTCCTTGCTACACCGGGTTTATTTGTCTCCTAGTTTTCAGATTCTACATTTATATTTATGGGGATATATTTGAGAAGTGAAATAGAACTAGTGTGTGCTTTTCTTATTGGCATACTGACCATCCAAAGATACAACAAAATCAACACAATTTCCCGTAAAGAATTTTGCAAACCAAATACAAAAATGGAATAAATTTGCAATTCATTACAAGAATTATCGCAAATTCTTATTTACCTATGACAGCCATGTGACTTGAGAGTGCAGAAAAAAGTGTAATATCAAAATACACAACAAACTTGATTTGAACTGTAGATTTAATAGCACAATACCACATCCATTTGGTCCTGGGCATGGCTTTAAACTGCATCTGGTAGAAAGGCCCTAATTCGGGAGTCCTGGGTTTTGACAAGTGTGGAACCACCTCTTAGCTACTATTGTTCTCAGGTCCACTCTGACTTGGAGTAGTAGTAGCACCTGTCAGGGGCCCGGCTATAGGTTAATTAGCATGTTATGGAAGAAACTCCAAGTACAAACTTTCACTGCCTTGTGGAGTATCTTGCAAAAGGAAAAGGTTAGAGGACTCAACCTTGACAGCAAAATCAAGGAGTGGAGTCCCTCAGGCAATCCAGTGCCCTCTTTGACACCCTTCTGGCAGCTCTAGGGTAGGTGAAGCTCTCCAGCCCTGTAAGACAAATCATCTAGAAGACCACTCCAATACAAAACCTACAGTTTGCTAAGTCACTGCAGCCATCTTAGCTCACTGAGCTACTGTGGTTAGACATCCAAGTCTAAAGAGTGGGATCGGATTGTGCAGAGTGACTCTCACTTTAAAACCACTAATCACAAAGCCCTGCTGCATCAAGGATAGTTCACATAGCAACTTGAGTGTGTGCCACTCTTCCTCATGATCTTCAGACACTATGATCATATAATACAAGAGAATAGACCTGGGACTAAACTTATATATATGTGTGTGTGTGGTTAAGAAGTTAGATTCCCAATCATGTGATCTTGGGTTCAGTCCCACAATGTGGCACCTTGGGCAAGTGAATTTCGTAGACAGAAAGTGAAAGAAGCCCATTGTATATTGTGTGTGTGTGTGTGTGTGTGTGTGTGTGTGTGTGTGTGTGTACGCGCGCGCGCGTGAGTGTGTGTGTGTGTGTGTCTGTGTGTGCGCG
>JAOPUL010004744.1:64012266-64022352 GCA_027564515.1 Octopus rubescens
ATGCCACGCAGTGGGATTGAACCCGGAACCATGTGGTTGGGAAGCAAGCTTCTTACCACACAGCCACACCGCGCCTACATATATATAAAATTAGAAAGTGAAACAATAAGGACATAATTAACAGGCATAACTTACTCTCATCACTTCCACATAATGGCAAAAACAAACATTAAATAGCTAGAAAAATGACATATTTGATACCTATCAAAATTGTTACTTAACATTTACTAGTGCAGGACTTCCTAAAACAAAGAAATTGGAAATAAAATTCAATTTTGAGAATAACTGAATATATGTGAGTTGTTAAACTGACCAATTCATGTCCTTTAAACTGCTCAAAGTAGCACAGGGCTGACGACAGAGTAGCACCACAACAGAATCGGCTTTGGCTGGGATGAAGCCAAGCAGAAAAACATTTCGGCAGCCACAGTTGTAACATTCCAGGACTGTTTCTCCAAGAGGGCCATCTTTATGTAGAGTAACCTCTTTGGCTTTAGCCCGCACAAGGTGATTTATAATATGGCTGAAGAAAGAATGAAAATATCAAACCAATAAGCATAATTTGAGAAATATGAAAAGACAACCCAAATAATTAATAATTATCAGAATTAATTTTAATGAAAAAATTTAACATTTTTTTAAATGGCATATTTGATATCCATTATTCGACTATATAAAACTGAACAAAGACTAAATGAAGCAATTAATTAAAAATAAAAATCTATTTTAGACAAAAATATTAATGTTTGCAAACATCATTAGAAATCAAATTAATAAAAAGAAATTATTCTGTTATGTTATTGAAGAAATAGCAACAAAAAAAAAAAAAATTGAACATACCTTCCAGAGGTGTTGCCTCGTCCATTACAAAACCATTTCTTTGTGGTATTGCAGTACACAACACAGGCAGGATCATGAATTCCACAGTAACTAGAAAAATATCAAATTATTTAATTTTAGAAACTGTTATTCCAAACTCAACTGCATTAAATTTTCACACAATCCTTGCAACTAATCAACTTCTGTTTCTATTTTTCTTATAAGAACAGAAATGTGTACTAGTGGTGCAGCTAGTTTCTTGAAAGTCTATAAAAAATATCTATATTGACAATGACAGTGAACTTATTACAATTTGGAATGTTAAAAGTTATTGGAGACTTCTTAACAGGAATTCAAGTATGAAAGAAGTTAAAAAAAATATTGGAAGTTGACAAACCCCCTGTTTAATATAAAAAATAATCCTTTATTTAAAATAAAACCCCTCTTTGACGATGTTCAAAGCACATATAAAAGGTATTAAATACCAGGGAAATGACTATGAACTTATAGTATGGTGGGCCAGGTACATTTCCAACAACATAAGCCAGGTAAACCCACAATAGGGGACCAAAGATTGGAAAAATCCATGAGGAAAGTTTTGAGTACTGTTGTTACAAGGAAAAAAGATAATTTAAGTCTGCATGTAGGTGTTTTTACATATATTTGCAGGCTATAAATTCCTGGTCATTGATTTACTGCCCGAAAGGTGAATGTGTGTTCCAGCAGTTTCTGAAATTTGGAAGCTACACAACCAGCATCAGAAAAAGGCTTCACAGATATGCCATTATCTCATCTGATGCCCTTATTTTGTAATCTCATGATTCATCCTGATAAACATTTCTTCTGGGAAAAAGTTGAAGAAAATACTTAACAGGTTTTCATTCTAAGTTCAAAGTATTGTCAGGTCCACATCACTAACAAAAACACTGATGCAAAGATCAACTACACAATCACGCCAATACTACCCAAAATCAATAAATCCCAATGAGATCACTAGTGTATACAGATGACACAGAAATACGATTCATTTTATCTAAGTCCAAGCTCTTTCTCTAATGAAATCATTAACCCTTTAGCATTCAGATTTCTTTGTATTGCTTATTTATTCACACTATTTTTAATTAATCATGCATTATCTTGTAGCTTTAAGATTTCAATGGTGTGATTGTATAATTTTAGAATGATAAGGGCAGGTGTGAGAGATTGGATCTGGTCAGTTTTAACAGAAAACAGGTAGAATATTTAGGCCAGATTAAATGCTAAAGGGTTAATAAATGATAAGTAGACAAATTTTGCTTCTAGCACAGAAATGTACATCATCATCATCATAACATTCACTTTTCCATGCTTGCATGGGTTGGATGGAATTTGTTGAGGCTGATTTTCCACAGCCGGATGCCCTTCTTGTTGCCAACCCTCACCTATTTCCAAGAAAGGTAATATTTCCCCATGACCAGACATATTTTCGCAAAATATTGGAGATAAAGGACACTGCTTGGGTTATGGTGACACTCATTACAACTACAATGTGACGTCAAGATAAGAGAGTAACACACACACACACACACACTTATCCTCATCATTTAACATCTGTATTCCATGCTGGCATGGGTGGGATGGCTTGACAGGAACTAATATGTTGAAGGATTGCATTATGTTCCAATGTCTGCTTTGGCATGATTTCTATGGCTGGATGCCTTTTCTAGCACTGACCACTTTACAGCATGGACTGGATGCATTTTTCACACCACTCGCACTATCAAGGTTGACATGCAGTTCACAGGACTATGAACCCAGGGAGTGGTAATAGGAGTCAGCTTCATGCCAGGGGATGAGGGGATTACTATGAGAAGGGGAGGAGGCAGAGCCGGTTCTTGTGGGATCTGCATAGTTACTCACATCTAGTAAGGGAAAAGGGGGAGAGAGAAGAAAAAATGATCAGTAGGAGCTGCAAGAGATATGTATACACATATATGATGGGCTTCTTTCAGTTTGTCTACCAAATCCACTCACAAGGGTTTGATCAGCCTGGGGCTATTGTCAAAGACACTTGCCCAAAGTGCTATGCAGTGGGAGTGAACCTGGAACCATGTGGTTAGGAAGTAAATTTCTTACCACACAGCCATAGTTGAATTCCTATTTTTCAACTCCAAACATCACTATTTCAATTCAGGTAATAAGTGGCTCAAAACTAAACAATAATTATGGTTACTTACAACACAAAACTTTAAAAAGTTAAATGACAAGAAAAGCAACTTAACTCTATAATGACTATATTTCTAATTTTCTATATAATCAAGACTAGAGAGGGGTTTGGTAAAATCCTGTAATACTATTCACTTGTTTTTATTTAGCACCCTGTTAGTCCTGATTCTATTGACTTACAATAAAAGACAGTCAAGCCAGGACCATCATCATTATCATTTAACATCTGTTTTCCATGCTGGCATGTGTTAGACAGTTTGACTGGAACTGGAAAGCCAGAGAGCTGTACAAGAATCCTGCCTGATTTGGCTTCTACAGCTGGATGTCCTTCATAACACCAACCACGCCAAGAATGTAGTGGGTGCCTTTTACGCGTCACCGGCACTGGCCACAACTACAATTTCACTTGGCTTGATGTGTCTTCTCAAGCACAGCAAATCACCAAAGGTCTTAATCACTTGTGGGACTCAACATCCAAAGATCATGCTTCACGACCTCGTCCCATGTCTTCCTGGGTCTCCCTCTACAGTTAGAGATTGGCACTTCTTTACGCAGCTGTTCTCGCCCATACGCATCACATGACTATACCAGCATAGTCTTCTCTTTTGCACACCAAATTTGTTGCCTCTTGTACCCAATTTTTCTCTCAAGATGCTTACACTGTCGTACATGCACACCGACATTGCATACATGCACTTTTTCAGGCAATGTACTTTGCATTCCATTATCCAGGTGTACTTTCCTTTTTTAATCCTTTTGATACTAATCCGCCTGAAACTACCCTTGGTTCTATGATAGCTTTCTGCTTTAAGGTGATCAAAATAAAAACCCTCCATTAAAGATTTTGTTAATTTATGCTTTAACACTTTTGTTACTATATTTAATAATAAACACACTGCCTTTGTTTCAATTACGTTTAAATTATAAATTTACATGAAATTGATGGTAGGTTTTAATTGAGATCACCTTAAAACAGGGATTTAAATGAACCAAGAGTGGTTTTAGGTAGGTTAAACACCAGCTTGATAATGACAGAAGTTATTTTAATAATCATTATTTTCAAAATTAATTTTTTTAAAAGTAATGTATTTCAACAGAAATATGGTATCAAAAGAGTTAAGATACTAGGAAGTGGTTTGACCGCTAATTTTAGAAGGAGTTAGGCAACAGATTAACACTTAACTTTACTTAAACAGGAACACTTAAGTACTCAAGAAAGACTAAAGGAATTACACAGTTTATGATAAAAGACAAATACTCACGCGCAAGCATGCTTTGGTAAATCCTTCATATAAAATTGTTCTTCTTCATCTTCTTCAAAATTGAGCTCACCAACACCTTGGTTGATGGCTCCCACGTTTTTATCCAATCCATTCTGAAATGGTCCTTCAAGAACATCAATCTACAAAAAGAGGAAATTAAGTTTGTTTCAATACATTCAGGAGAGAGTCATCAAATATTTGTACTTAATAACAAAATGCATGAGCTGAGACAAGACATATCTACAGTAGAAGAAAAGAAAAATCTGTTTATGCATTTCCCCAAAAATATTAGCAACTAGGTCATTGTACAGTAATAACCAATACTCTATGGTGTCAGACATTTTCCTCATAGATGGAACATATAAGTCACTCATATTTCATTATTTTGCAATATGTCCATGCTGACATGGAAAACACAAGTGTAGATGTTGATAACAGCACAATATTGGAGTAACTGAACGCTCTCTTACTATAGCTTATCCTTTAACTGTGAAGTAGAAATTAATTCCTGTTTGTCATCCAAGCAAACATAAGTGTTATACTGAGGATTCCACCATAATTATTAAAGTCAAAGATTATAGTGTCCTAACCTAACAGTCATTGTGTCTCTATGTATATAACAACTATAGCCCATGGCCAACCAATGCCATGCAAGTGAATTTGATAGATGGAGCCTGTGCAGAAGGTTGACATACATAAGTTAGAAGGGATCTGGGAATCCAGGCAATTACCTCTAGCAGAACTCCTGAAAACTATGACTATCAAATGTGTAGGGAGGAAAATTTCTTCAGTAGAAACAGTTTCACACAACATTAATGAAACAACTATAAACCAGGAACTAACTAGATATAATACTAACAACTCCATTCTTCACTTGTTTTCATATAAGAGAAAAGAACATGGACATAAAGGACTACTTTATTCCAACTGTTACATTTGTTTCAGTATTCAGCAACACGTGGTGTCTTACAATAGATGCAGCTTATAGGGCCAGTATGGAGCAAATACATCGTCAGACAATCGAAAAAGAAATACAAGTTAGAGACAAGCAGCAACAAAATTTAAACACACTGGAGACACATGCCAGAGGAGGGGGGGCTACACCATGTTCCAGTCTGATTTGGCCTGGTCTCTATGGCTTGATGCCCTTCCTGACACCAACCACATTACAGTGTGCGCTAGGTGCTTTTAACATGTCACCGGCACCAGACTCTCGAATGCAGCCACTTCTTAGCAACAAGACTTTGTCGCTGCTGCCTCATAGCAACAAGACTTTCTCGATGCGGCTGCTACTTAGCAACTGAACTCTCGATGCAAACTCAGCCTCCTTTCTTAGCTCTAGATGCGGACGCTTCTTAACACAAGACTCTCGACCCGGCTGCTACTTCGAAACAGGACTCACGATGCAGCCGATTCAGGGCTCTTGATGTGGCCGCATCTTAACACATGACTCTCAATGTGACTGCTTCCTAGTAACAGAATTCTCACCGCGGTCGCTTCTTAGTCACAAGGCTCTCAACGCAGCCTCTTCTCAATATAAGACTCACAGCCCAGCCACTTTTTAACACAAGACTCTCGACCCGGCTGCATCTTCGCAAAAGGACTCAACGGGACCGTCTAAGAACCAAGTGTAACCCTTTAGCATTCAGATTACTCTGTCCAATGTAATACTTATTTATTCACATTGATTTGAATTAATCATACATTATCTCATAGCTTTGAGATTTCAATGATATGACTGTATATTTTTAGAATGACATTGTAGGGTAGGTTGTAAGAGGCTGGATCTTGTTGATTTCAACATAAAACAGGTAAAATATTTGGGCCGGATATGGCCCATTTGAATGCTAAAGTGTTAAAAGCATAACACTCAATCTAGTTTCGTTATTGTTAAAACATTTCAATTACATCTTCCATTTCTTTGCAGTTATGCTTGTTAAGAGTGTAACATTCGAACATACATCATGACAAACAGATTAATGTCATAGACCAGGGTTCATTGAAAGTTGAAATGTTGAATATATTTACTTTTTCCTCTGTCTTCAGCAGAATGATTGGCTTTCATGCCTATTCATGTATTTAAAAATTTTTATTTTTCTTGTTTTGTAATTGTCATTTTTGAAAGAAAGTGGTGGTGGTGGGGGGGGTAACTCTTGAAGAACATTGTTATGAATCATCATCCTCATCATTTTAACATCCACTTTTCTGTGCCTGCATGGGTCAGACAGATTTTTCTATAGCTGAATGCCCTTCCTGTTGCCAACCCTCACCTCTTGCCAAGCTTTCACTGAATATTGGAAATGAAAGACATTACTGTATGATGGTGTCATTCATTTTGAAATACCTTGTGATGTTAAGACAAGGAAACACACACAAGATTTTCATTGTTTAAACACCCGTTTTTCCATATCTGCATGGGTTAGCTGGAATTTTGTTGAGGTAAATTTTCTGTTGCCAACCCTCACCGTTTCCTCATGACTGTATGTGTTCAATGATGATTGGAAATGTATGACAATACTTGCATAATGGTAACATACATTTACAACTATTCACAGATGACTGGAAACGAACACTGCTGCTTGTATGATTGTTACCTGCAACTGTCATTTGATGTCAAGACACACAAACATGATAGACTTCTTTGAGTTTCCATCATTCACAAGACTTTGGTATTCATCATCATCCTTTAACGTCCGTTTTTCCACGCAAGCATGGGCTGGACGGTTCGACCGGAGCTGGCGAGCTGGGGGCAGCACCATGCTCCCGTCTGATTTGGCTTGGTTTTTACAGCTGGATGCCCTTCCTACCGCCAACCACAGCTGGATGCCCTTCCTACCGCCAACCACAGCTGGATGCCCTTCCTACCACCAACCACAGCTGGATGCCCTTCCTACCGCCAACCACATTTACAGCTGGGTGCTTTTAACGTGCCACCGGCACCGGACCTTCATTGATCACTTCCCATACCATCCACATTTACAGTGTGTGCTGGATGCTTTTAACGTGCCACCGTCACCGGACTTTTGACGCTCAGGTGCTTTTAACGTGCCACCAGCACCGGACTCTCGCTTCCCATACAATCCACATTTACAGTGTGTGCTGGATGCTTTTAACGTGCCACCGACACTGGACTTTCGATGCTCAGGTGCTTTTAACGTGCCACTGGCACCGGACTCTCGCTTCCCATACCATCCACATTTACAGTGTGTGCTGTATTATACATACATATATACTCACATTCTTTTTTTTACTTGTGAATGTAAATATCACCATTTTTTGGCTTAAATGGTGTTAATGAAGACATGCGGAATCAACCAAATTTCCTTCAGAATGCATTGAAAATCCCAAGGCTACAGAAGATAATTGCCCAATGCTGGGAGTGAAACGGGAAACTACGAGGTTACAAAGTGAATTTTGTAATCACACAGTGCTATCTGTGCCCTCCATATGACAAGAATTTCAGTGGCTGTGCGGTAAGAAAGTTTGCTTCCCAACCACATGGTTCCAGGTCCAGTCCCACTGCATGGCACTTTAGACAAATGTCTTCTACTATAGCTCCGAGTTGACCAAAGCTTTGAGAGTGGATTTGGTAGACAGAAACTGAATGAAGCCTGCCATATATATATATATATATATATATAACAGTCCAACCTATGCTTGCGTGGAAAATGGACATTAAAGGATGATGACGATGATGATGATGATGAAAACATGTCAAGCTAAGTAAAATTGCAGCCATCCATACATACAGGCATGTTCTTTATGGCCATGCCCACATTCCCTCCTCCAGCTTAAAGGTATTTATCTTGCAGGTGCCGTTGTCACATAAAATGCACTCGTGCTGGTGCCATGTAAATGCACCCATGCCAGTGGCATGTAAAAAGCACCCAGCACAATCTGTAAAGTGGTTGGTGTTAGGAAGGGCATGGGGTTAGAAACCATGCCAAAACAGACAATTGGAGCTTGGCCAGTTCCTGTCAAACAGTCCAACCCCTGCCAACATGGAGAACGGACGTTAAACGATGATGATGATCATCATGAGATATATATCTTTGTTCCACCATCACTGGTTTACAACTAGTGTTGGTTTGCTTACGTCTCCGTAACTTAGCGGTTCAGCAAAAAAGAGTGATAGAAAAAGTACCAGGCTTATAAAAAAAATATATATGTCCTGGGGTCAATTTGTTTGACTAAACCCTTCAAGGTGGTGCCCCAGCATGGCTGCAATCCAATAACTGAAACCTATTCCAAAAGAAAGGAAAAATATAAGTCCTGGGGTCGATTTGTTTGACTAAACCCTTCAAGGTGGTGCCCCAGCATGGCTGCAATCCAATAACTGAAACCCATTCCTAAACAAAGAAATCCCAAAGAAAGGAAGATCTAAGACACAATAAATTTTTGGTAAACTTTATTATAAAATATCAATCCTTATTCTGTCTGATCATACACAGTTCGTTAACACTACCATCATAATTACTCAATATGAGACAAAGAGACAAAGAGAGAGAGAGAGATGGCGGAAGAGTTGTTTTGAAATATATTTAAAGTGTCTTGATGCTGCTGTTCTAATTTTAACATCGTATACCCGTACCAATTGCCATAAATGTGCCAAATGTTCCTCCGCCTTGAATCATTGTTTTGCCAACATTTTGAACCAATTCTCGACCCCGTAAACCAAATCTGAAAACGAAATGAAAAAATTCATAAATAAATGTATATATGATTCTTACAAGAAGAGATATAATGTATAAAAAAAAAAAAATCAAAAATCAAAATCAAACATGGCAGTAAATCTAGATGAAAAAGCTTCTTCTTCTTCCAAATTTTAAAATCCGGATTTGTCCCCGTGAACGGGGGTGGCCGGATTCACCTCACACTCGCAGTAATCGCCCCTACCCCCTCCCTCCACTTTGCCCGATTCAGTGCATCCTCCATCCTCAACCCAACCCTCCTACATTGCTCCTCCACCTGCCTCTTCCATGACCTCTTTGGCCGTCCCCTCCTCCTTATTGAAGATTGCAATTGTTACAGAGTAGAAGTAATCTCTAGAAATATGAGTTTGTAGCAAGCATTGCTGGTGATTGTCATTTCTCTTTGCTTATAACCTTTTATCTCTTGATAAACAAATTTTCCTACCCTTAAAGTTATAGCTAATCTTGTGGATATTTAATAAATAGATCAATATTTATAATTGAAAGCTGGTTACAATTTAACAATAAATTAATTACAAATCTGCTAGGGGAGGGTAGATTTTACAAATACTCTAGGAAAACTAAAGACAGCCAAAGCGTTCTACTTGGAAAAAAGTAAAACGAATGAAATTCTGTACATATAGGAAAAAAAAAAAAATCAATTTTGTGATCTATTTCAAGTGAAAGGGTAAAACATATTTTCCCTAAGAGCTTTAACAATGAAAAATTTTTCCAGTTGGGACTTTTAGGTAATAAAAAGTTGCGACTCCACCAATGGACTTTTTTTTTTTTTTTTTTTTTTCCTAACTGAGGATAATCTAGCTGGCACTAACAAATTAATGATTGACAAAAAAATTCTGGAAATAGAAAGGTTAAATAAACCTCCTCCTTAGAGAATTACATTCTGAAATGTCATTAATTAGTTCTGATGGGAAAATTGCTTAAACTGTTAAGCACGTCAATTCTGAGTTTACTAAATCACATGCCAAATAATTTAACTCTTTAACTGCAAAATTAAATTTCATGGTTATTTAGGCACAGGCATGGCTGTGTGGTAAGAAGCTTGCTTCCCAACCCCATGGTTCCGGGTTCAGTCCCACTGCGTGGCA
>JAOPUL010004744.1:64022452-64035142 GCA_027564515.1 Octopus rubescens
AATCGACTACTCCCCTCCCCCAAAATTTCGGGCCTTCGTGCCCAGTATAGAAATCATTATTATTATTATTAAGGCAGTGAGCTGGCAGAATCGTTAGCACGCTGGGCAAAATGCTTTGCTAGATTTGTCTGTCTTTACGTTCTGAGTTCAAATTCCGCCAAGGTTGACTTTGCTGTTCGATAAAATAAATACCAGTTTAACACTGAGGTCAATGTAATCGACTATCCCCCTCCCCTCCCCGAAGTTGCTGGCCTTGTGCGAAAATTTGAAACCATTATGACTATTAAAGTAGCGAGCTGGCAGAATTATTAGTAGTATTTTGTCCGTCTACATTCTGAGTTCAAATTCCATTGAGGTCGACTTTGCCATTTATCCTTTTGGGGTCAATAAGATAAGTACCAATTGAGAGATTTGACTCCTATTTCTACAAGGTCTAGCCACCATGCAGAGGTTTCCCTCATTGGCTCATAGATACATATATACATACATAAGACAGTAGGGTGTGATTTGAGGGAGATTTAGCTGCTATTTCTAACAGGTCTTGCTGCAAGGCAGAGGTCTCCTTTGTTGGCTCAAACATACATATATATACATAAGACAGTAGGATGTGATTTGAGGGTGATTTGGCTGCTATTTCTAGCCGATCTAGCTACCATGTAGAGGTCTCCCTCATTGGCTCATACATACATATATACATACATAAGACAGTAGGGTGAGATTTGAGGGAGATTTAGCTGCTATTTCTAACAGGTCTTGCTCCCATGTAGAGTTCTCCCTCATCAGCTCATACATACATACATAGTATATACATACATACATAAGGGTCTGAGGTGAGGGAGATTTGGCTGCTATTTCTAGCCAGTCTAGCTACCTTGTAGAGTTCTCCCTCATTGGCTTATATAGACATAAGACAGTAGGGTGTGATTTGACATAAGACATAAGATGTGGCTGCTATTTCTGGTCGCTCAAGCGACAATATAGAGGTCTCCCTCATTGGTTCATACATACATATATACATACATAAGACATTAGGGTGTGATATGAGGGACTTTTGGCTGCTATTTCTACCAGGTCTAGCAACCATGTAGAGGTCTCCCTCATTGGCTCATACATACATCTATACATACCTAAGACAGTAGGGTGTGATTTGAGGGAGATTTAACTGCTATTTCTAGTTGCTCTAGCGACCATGTAGAATTCACCCTCATTGGCTCATACATTCATATCTATATACATAAGACAGTAGGATGTGATTTGAGTAAGATTTAGCTGCTATTTCTAGCAGGTTTTGCTACCATGTAGAGGCCTCCCTCATTGGCTCATACATATACACATACCTAAGACAGTAGGGTGTGAGGTGAGGGAGATTTGGCTGCTATTTCTAGCCGATCTAGCGACCATGTAGAGGTCTCCCTCATTGGCTCATACATTCATATCTACATACATAAGACTGTAGGGTGTGATTTGAGGAAGATTTAGCTGCTATATCTAGCAGGTTTTGCTACCATGTAGAGGTCTCCTTCATTGGCTCATACATACATAGGACAGTAGGGTGTGATCTGAAGGAGATTTGGCTGCTATTTCTACCAGTTCTAGCTACCATGTACCAGTCTTTCTTGTTTCACCCATCTGTGAATCATATTGGCTGTTGAACTTGGCGCCATGTGTCATAATCCAGTCTCTGACAATTGGTTATGGTCATAGAGTGGTGGTGGTTTGGGGTGGGGTATGAACAGGGGGGTGGGGGTTGCTTTTTTTTTTCATTTAAAATGATGAAAAAAAAATGTTGTGATGACCTCATGTGACCCCCACCCCCACCCCCCCCACTCCCTCACCTCTCTTTTGTTTTAGCAATAAGTTCTGAAGTTTTGATGAGGTTTTCCTCCCACCCCCCATTAGTAATGGCTTTGGTATGTGGGGGTGGGGTGTTGCTTCTAGACCAGTTGTTGTTGGTCAGTCCTCATCCAGCAGACCTATGATCAAAGACGTCCCAGCTGTGACTATCTCATCTTAATTACTATTAGTAGCTGTAGTTGTTGTTGTTGTTTAGCCCCAGGTCAGTCCTGATCCAGCAGAGAGACCTATGATCAAAGATGTTCCAGCTGTGACCATCCCATCTTTTATTCAAACATAGTATATCTAGGACTACATTATCTAATGTATAGTATAATAGTTAGTATTAGTGGTTATAGTTGTTGTTGTTGTTTAGGCCCAGGTCAGTCCTGATACAGACAGACATATGATCAAAAATGTTCCAGCTGTGACCATCCCATCTTTTATTCAGACATAGTGTATCTAGGAATACATTATCTAATGTATAGTATAGTAGTTAGTATTAGTGACTAGAGTTGTTGTTGTTTAGCCCCAGGGCAGTCCTGATCCAACAGACCTATGATCAAAGATGTTCCAGCTGTGACCATCCCATCCATTGTTCACACATAGTGTATCTAGGACTACATTAGCCAATGTGTAGTATAGTAGTTAGTATTAGTGGCTATAGTTGTTGCTGTTGTTTAGCCCCAGGTCAGTCCTGATCCAACAGACCTATGATCAAAGATGTTCCAGCTGTGAGCATCCCATCTTTTATTCAGACATAGTGTATCTAGGACTACATTATCTAATGTATGGTATAGTAGTTAGTATTAGGGGCTATAATTGTTGTTTTTTAGCCCCAGGGCAGTCCTGATCCAACAGACCTATGATCAAAGATGTTCCAGATGTGACCATCCCATCCATTGTTCAGACATAGTGTATCTAGGACTACATCATCAAATGTATAGTATAGTAGTTAGTATTAATGGCTATAGTTGTTGTTGTTGTTTAGCCCCAGGTCAGTTTTGATCCAGTAGACCACCAATGATCAAAGATGTTCCAGCTGTGACCATCCTATCTTTTATTCAGACATAGTGTATCTAGGACTACATTAGCCAATGTGTAGTATAGTAATTAGTATTAGTGGCTATAGTTGTTGCTGTTGTTTAACCCCAGGTTATTCCTGATCCAGGAGATCTATGATCAAAGATGTTCCAGCTGTGACCATCCCATCCATTGTTCAGACATAGTGTATCTAGGACTACATTATCTAATGTATAGTATAGTAGTTAGTATTAATAGCTATAGTTGTTGTTGTATTATGGTCATTATCACTATCATGTCTTCATCATCATCTTCACTGTCACCATCAACACCACCACCGCCACCATTAGCACCATCATCACTATCATCACCACAACAACCGTCACCCTCTTCACTGTCGTCACTACCATCATCATCTTCATCACCATCTTCACCATCACCACCACCATCATCACCACAACCATCATCATCATCACAACCATCATCACCACCACCATCATCAACACCACCATCACCACCACAGCGATCATCATCATCATCATCATCATCATCACCATCATCACCACATCCATCATCATCATCATCATCATCACCACCATCATCATCACCACATCCATCGTCATCATCATCATCATCATCATCATCACCACATTCATTGTCATCATCATCATCACCACATCCATCATCATCACCATATCCATCACCACATTCATCATCATCATCCTCATCAATCATCATCACCACATCCATCGTCATCATCATCACCACATCCATCATCATCATCATCATCACCACCACCACCCGTTATCTTCATAGTCATGTGACCTATGTGTGTGTGTGTGTATCTCTATATGTTTATAATTTCAGAGGGGAAGGTGGAGAAGTATGAAGTAATTCCAATCAATTTGGAGGAGATCGTTGACACCAATGCTGCTGGAGATGCTTTTGTTGGAGGTATGTATGATGGAGGAGTGGGTGATCGCAGTGTGTATAGGGTGAGGAGTTAAAAATACCCGTGCCAGTGTTACGTTAAATAAACTCGTGCCAGTGACACGTTAAAAACACTCGTGCCGGTGACACGTTAAAAACACTCGTGCCGGTGACATGTTAAAAACACTCATGCCAGTGACACGTTAAAAACACTCATGCCGGTGACATGTTAAAGGCACCTGGTACACTCACTGGAGTGGTTGGTGTTAGGAAGAGTCTGGTGCAGCTACCCGGCTTGCCAGTCTCAGGTCAAACCATCTAACGCATGCCAGCATGGAAAATGGATGCTAAATGTGATTTCTTTGTTAAGAATTTTCATAGTAACACTGAATTTAGTTGCATGACCAATCAGCTGAAGGATGATTTTTATGTCTTTGTATTTCCTTTAGGTCCATAGCAAACATCTCATTGAAAACTGTAGCCAATAAGAAATCCATTGCTGGTCTTGGTTCTGACTATTTATATCTCTGTCAAAAGTCAGAAGTAGGAGGTACTTCTTAACCCATTAGCATTCAGATTACTCTATCAAATGTCATTTTTATTTATTCACATTGGTTTCAATTAATCATGCATTATCTCATAGCTTTGAGATTTCAATGATATGACTGTATATTTTTAGAATGACATTGTAGGGTAGGTGTAAGAGGCAAGAACTTGTTGGTTTCAACATAAAACAGTTAAAATATTTGGGCCGGATATGGCCGGTTTGAATGCTAAAGGTTAAGTACTGGGGTCAATGTGAGTGGCTAAACCCAATGTAGCACTTCATTCAGTATGGCCACTCCCCAAAGATTGAAACAAGAGTAAAAATAAGTTTGAAAACATTACACCAATGTTTCCTCTAACTTTTTGCCGTGGTTGCACACAGAAATTTGGTTGGGTGCAAAATTTGTCTCTTTGCAAAGTATGCACACATCAATGCAAGTAACTATATCTCCAATGCCATAGTCAGCAAAAAAGCAAATCCACACCATTTTTATGTGTACATTAAGGTTTTATGAAATTATATGACTAATTTCTTCTATTGAAAGAATTCAATTTCATGTTGAAAAACTCATTTGTGCATATTTTTTCCTTTGAGTACTAAATGTAAAATGCACACGCACAAATGCACAGCTTAGAGGAAATATTGTTCTACATACAAAAAAAAACCTATTATTCATTTGCAAGTTCCAGCTAGAATTAATTTTGTTTTGTCTTCCTCTCCCCCTTTTCCTTTAGATAGTTAATCCAGTAAATATTATAAACAAACCATGTGATAACCTAAATGCACAACACCAGCAGTAACAACTGAAGTTAAAAATATAACAATACAAATATCATCTCATGATCCCATCCTCCGCCCCATCCCTTCATATTTAGTGCAGCATTTTGTTCATTGGCTTTTAAATTCTCTTTAGCAGAAATGTTGATGACTACACAAAAACATAAGTTAGATAAATATTTCAAGTTCAAAAAAAAAAAGAAAAGAAAGAAAAACAAGATTACATTTTGTGGTCATCATTGAAGAGAATCTATCACACATAAGATCCGCATTAATAACTGATAACAGGATCAATACTAATAAGACTAAAACCTAAGTAAGGTGCAGACTTGGCTGTATGGTTAAGAAGTTTGCTTCCCAACCACATGGTTTCAGGTTCAACCCCACTGCATGCCTATTTGGACCGGTGTCTTCTCCTATAGCCCTGGGCCGACCAAATCCTTGAGTGAACTTAGTAGACAGAAACTGAAAGAAGCCCGTTTATATATCATCATTTAGCACCCGCCTTCCATACTGGCATGGGTTAGACGATTTGACTGGAACTGGCAAGCTGCACCAGACTCCAGTCCATTTTGGCTTCATTATTACAGTTGGACACCCGTCCTAACACCAATCACTCCAGAGAGTGTACCGGCTGCCTTCGACGCGGCCCCAGCATAGGTGCTTTTAACGTGGCACTGGTACGGTATGTACGTGTGTGTGTGTGTGTATATATATATATATATATATACACACATATACATACACACACCGGTGCCACATTAAAAGCACCCGTGCTGCAGAAAGCAGTCGCGTCTAGGGTCTAGTTGCAAGAAGCGGCTGCGTCGAGGGTCCAGTTGCAAGAAGCAACCACAGTCCAGTGATGGTGCCACATAAAAAGCACTAGCACCGAGTCCAAGGCCGGTGGTACGCTAAAGCACCCAGCACACACTCTAAAGTGGTTGGCATTAGGAAGGGCATCCAGCGGTAGAAAACAAGCCAAATCAGACTGGAACCTAGTACAGCCTTCCAGCTACGGTCAAACTGTCCAACCCATGCCAGCATGGAAAACAGACGTTAAAGGATGATGATGATATATAAGCTTCTTTCAGTTTTTGTCTACTAAGTCCGTTCAGTCAATCTGGAGCTATAGTAGTGTGTGTGTGTGTGTGTACACACAACATATATATAGATGTATATAAAAATAAAGGAATAATGTCAAGACAAAGAGACAAACACACACACACATGCAAGTGGGTGAACAAACAAAAGAAAATAGCACACATTTGGTTGGAGTTACATGCATTTAATAACAGTTTAACTCTGCTCATATATAAATACACTCATGAGATGAGCTTCTTTCAGTTTCCATCAACCAAATCTACTCACGGCTTTGTTAGGTTGATCTGGAGCTTTGCCCAAGGTTCCATACAACAGAACTGAACTCAAAACAATGTGATTGGAAAGCAAACTTCTTAACAGTCACATTTGTACCTACTGAAGTAAAATAGCCAAGTAGATAGACTATTGGACTATCAGTTTTGAATTTAAACTGTTGCAACAATTTCATTTCACTATTGGACAATGATCTGAGGCACTGACACACTTGAGTTTTATCCTAAATCATTTAGCAATTAAACCTACCATATCCGACCCAAATATTCTACTGGTTTTATGTTAAAAAAACAACAAAACAACAACACTTCCATCAACAAGGGATTTAATCCAATATTGGGCCTAACTCAAATTCAGCAAGATCATTTTGTTCAAAGGTTTATCTGACTTTGAAAAATTTCACAGTTAACACTAATTACAGGTATCTTCACCAATGTCAGAAATGCTATCTGCAGGCATTGACCCACAAAGTCCACTTGAATTTTGCATATGAGGTTGAACATCAATTTCAGGGGCTTCAACACTTGGTTTCACATTCCACTATCTGCAGTCCCAGCATCGGAATTTGATGTATTTAATTCATCTTCAAGCTCTGAGTTACTCAAAAAGTTATTACTACCTTTCAACATTTGATTTAACTTGCCTGAATTGTGGGATTTTTGCCTCTTTCAAACAGGCTGTTCATACAGGGTAGTGGGCAATGCCATTTTGAGAAATGAAAAATAAATAAATTATGCATTTGAGTCCAAATATAAACACAGGTTAAAATTGTTGTTGCAACTTCGTCTAAGTTGATAAAAACTGCTATTGTAACGATTATGGCATTAGCCATCTCCACTAGATATAACAAAAGTAAACAAAGTCTTAACCCAGACACAGAAAAACAACATGTCGCCATGGCAGTTATTCAATAAATGACATATGTTGTTGAAGCAGTTATTCGATAGTATGTAATGTCTGCCATAGCAGCTAAAGTGTTAATATAGCAAGCAGATATCAAGACTGAGAAATCCAAGTATTAATATATTCACCTAGGGATTTGTCTCCCTAACCTATAGCTGCAGAAAAATTTAATTTATAGACACACACACAGAGTCATTTTAGTTCCTAAGAACAGTTTTCTGAGTGTTTATTCTCACACACAAACTCAACACACTTGCTATATAAACTACTTAAAGTGCAGGTTTCTATTTAAAGATTTTATAAACACGATTCATTACTGCTGTAACTATACAAACATATAGTATCTTCAATAGCAGAAAATGTATAATCAGGACAAGTATTTTATGGCTGAACACACTCAAAATAATGTGAAAAGCATATGTATATAAGGTAAACAGCTTTATTCAGTACAGTTTCTGACCAGTTGGCTGATTACATATAACATATCTAGATCTGAAACTTTCTTCCTTGACATTTCAGTGACAACTGAAAGTGTAGGTAGAATTCAGTGCCACTGCAGTGAATTTGAATTAGCTGACAAGGAGTAGGTGTAGCTGTGTGGTTAAGAAGTTTGCTTTCCAACCACATGGTATCGGGTTCAGTCCCATTGTGTGGCACCTTGAGCAAGTGTCTTCTATAGAGTGTGTGTGTATTTGTCTCCTTGTCTTGATACTGTATGATTCTTTGTGTTTTATACAAAATGATCAAATGAACACTAATTATCAAAAAGAAAATTATTACTTTAAAATATAATACAATATTAAAAAACCAAAGCCCCCCCCCCCCCCAGTTACTATGTTGGTTTTATACGAAGTTTATTTCCTGATATTATATACGTATATGTATGTATGTATGTATATATATATATATATATATATTTCCTGCTATATATATATATATATAGCAGGAAATATGTGTGCATAATAACTTCTTGCATAATTAATGACAGTTTTTTGTTGTGAATTAAATTATAAAACTATCATTAAATATGCACCAACCCAATATATATATATATATATACACACACCCTCTCGGTCTGATTCTTCCTGTTTCATTTTGTGTGTATGTGAGTAGTATTCATTTACTCAATACCAGCCACCAAGCACTCATCCTACACCTCTTCCCCTCTCTTTGTACGATGAAAAGCGTGACTGGAGAAATCAACCAATCAACATATCAGCTATCAATTAAATACAGATAGCCTAACAATCAGGTAAACGTATACTAAATTTTCATTTAACGATCCAAGTCTTCTTTGGGGGGGGGGGGGGGGGGGGGCTTTGGTTTTTTAATATTGTATTATATTTTAAAGTAATATTTTTCTTTTGATAAATCTTTTGATACTAGGGCAATGCTTGAATCACAGAGTCCACAAGTTCACAAAACAGATGTGCAGAAATGAAATTTTGTATGAGAAAAATTCCTTAATGAGGGTCTAAAGAGTTTACAACAACTTGTGACTGTAGTCAGGGAAAGGTGCAGCTCGTACAAACTAACCAATAAAGACATGAAACTAGTAATACTCCGGTTTTATGCTCTGCTGAGATTACCAAAGAATTAATGGGTGGTAGACTTAATCCCACTGCTTGATTTAACACCTATTTGTCCCTGGGTGCATGCATTAAGGCCAGAATTCCAGTCAAAGAATAACTTCCTCCTATCCTGCTACCAGTCACAGATAGTGGATGCTGCCCCTTCTCTCTAAGTGAAAAAGGAAAAAATAAATCCCACATATTCATTCCACCTCAACAAGACTCCAGTTCTTACATTGGGAAAATGGATAACCATGTTAATTTTAGTAAATTAGATCTTTCCTGTACTGCAATATCCGTTATCCAAATCTCTGATGATTGGAAATGAAGGAAGACTTCAACAAAATGGTAAACAATGGATTAATTCTACTACACTTACAATGGAAGTAGCTACTTTCAGCATAAGAGGGATTTTGTTTCGTGCTTGGTAAGATAAAGTGTTTAGAAAAACAAAAACAAAAGGAAGTTAGTGGAGTAGCTGAAATAGCAGTGAATCTTGGTATTAAGTTATATTTTCAGTTCTCTGCTGTTGACCGCTCACCCTGGGTAATGCTGTCTTTCATTCCCTCAGTTGGTTGATAAAATAGTACCAGTAATACATTTGGGAGTAATTAACTCTTTAGCATTTAAACCGGTCATATCTGGCCATAATATTCTACCGGTTTTATGTTCAAACTAGCCTCTCACACCAACCTTACAATATCATTGAAAACATTAAGTTCTGTCATCAAAATCTCAAAGCTACAAGATAATACATGATTAATTCAAAGCAATGTGAATAAATAAGCATTACTTTTGAGAGACTAATGTGAATGCTAAAGAGTTAAATATGCCATAATACCTATCCACTAATTTGTGACCTTGACTTTAAATGAAATTACTATTTTACCTCAATTTTAATCATGCTAGTAAGAAGAGGATGCTTTTCCCTAAAGCTGCTCATTAGTATATCGTTACAACAATTGCTTTCTTTACTGCCAACTATACTTCTACAACAACTTCACTCGTGGAGCAGTAATGGAACCTATTAGTCAATCAAGTAGATTAAAACCTGCGACTTAACCACCCACTATAGCCATTATGTAAAGAAACAGGTTCACATAATAGATGACATTAACCTAACACCATGACCTGGTTTTGGGGTGCACTGAGCAAAATTCCTTCTGTTGCAAGCATACCCTCAGTTCTTTTACTGCTCACAGTTCCCATGCAGTTAACTACATCCATCTTATCAGTTTAAAAAGGTCTGGAAATATCATGTGCACTAGTTCTCTCCTTTATGACTAACAGTCCCACCTTAATCTCACTACTTAAACACTGAAATGAGATATTGTAAGCAATGTGAACTAAGTGGCTCTTCTGCTCCAGCAGAAGAACAGAGACTTTGATAAATGGTACAAAAGCATAGTTTATGCCATTAATATAATTGCTAGGATCTCTTCAAATTTCAGAAACTAGTCTCCCTGTTTTGTTTTTTGTTTTGTTTCCTGTCTAATTCGATTGCATGAGTTGGGATTTTTGAGACCCTGAAATCCTGAAAGACCTTATTGAAAAATAGAGTATTTATTGATTAAAAATATTTAATTGCTTAGAAGAAAAAAAGTTTAAAAGATGGAACAATTGCACAGCATTAGAATAATATAGGGAAAGCCAGCAAAGGATAAACACTATCATTTCTCAAATTATATATACACAAACACACCTTTTTTTTTTGGAGGGTGTGGATAGAACAAGCAGACATATAAAGTACTTCTTGCGCACTCAAACCCCTACACTATCCTCACCATCATTTAAATGATTTGACAGGATACAACCAACCAGAGAACTGTGGTGAGCTCTAATGTTGGCTTTGGCATGGTTTCTATGCTGGATATCAAGCCACTTTACAGATGCTTCTTTTGTGACACCAGCATAAGTGAGGTCACCAAGTAACTTGCAAGACAAAGAAAAAAAAGAAGACCCCTTGACTGAGTGGGGTTGTAAAAGGGGAGGTGGTTTTATGGCATGTATTGAGAGGCTAAAATATGATACAGGCGCAGGTGTTTTGTTATACAGGAGATACACCACCACTTTGCATTATACAGGAGTGTGTAGATAGAAATGTTGGTAACAAGTGTCAGAGTACTCTTAAGATACAAGAAGGTGAGTATAAGAGAGAATATGGTCTGCAGATCAGGACGGGTGGGTATGAGAGGAAAGTGACATATGATTAGCAATAGGGATACATGAAAATTTTGCAGTACCATCCAGATGTACAGAGCTCTAATGAACTCCCACTACATTAGCTTTTTGAGTTCACTGAAGTGAACTCAATACTGGTGCTTCACAATAACCTTACTATAGAAGGGACTCAAGCAAAGTGAAGAATTTGAACCCAGAATATAAAGAGCTGGAACATGATACCACATGTCATCTCATTTGAAGCTCTAACAATTCTGTTAATCCATTGGTCTGGACTGGCACTTTTATCAACCCATGAAAGGACAAGAGGCAAAGTTGACTTCAGAGTGCCCTAAACTCGGTACAGAGAGCTGGAACAAATACTACAAGGTAGTTTATCTGACATACTAAACAACTCTTAACAAGAGTTTTTCAATGCCACCTTTAGCTTATTCCAACTTATTTTCTCAAAACAATTTACATTCTTCCTCTCATTAATAACACCTACTTCAGTATAAAATCAGTTTTGTACATTGACAGATACAATGAGAAGGAGAGTACAAGTAAACCTAATTGGACACCTATTCATCAAGCCACCTGCACAGATCAAATTTACAAAACTTCAGTTCCTTTTGACAATAATGATAAATAGGCATTACATTTGACAAAGTAATTTGAAAGTTAAAGGATTAACCAATAGTTTATAAACAAAATTATAAAGGAGAGAAAGCACAGCCTTTCTGCACCATTCTTCCTAGTTGGTTGGCTTTACCAATTTGTGATTGTGATAACTTCACAACTGAATGGTTTTGGTTTCAGTCCCACTATGTGGCACCTTGGCTAAATGTCCTCTATTATAGCCCCAGGCCAACCAATGGTTTATGAGTGGATTTGGTAGAACTATACAAAGCACATCATATATCAGTGCAGATGTGGCTGACTGGTTAAGAAGCTAACTTTCCAACCATGTGGCTTTGAGTTCAGTCCCATTGTGCAGCACCCTGGGCAAGTGGTCCACTTTGATAAATAAACTAACATTTTGGGAACTAAAAACACCAAGGAACAACTTGATAATTTATTTTAGCAACTAAACATGAATGGGAATGATACCAAATTGAACCAACAGAGTAGCTATTCCATAAAAATCAAACCAATTGGCAAAACACACACACACTGAAAAAGAAGCTGAATTTTCAAACTAAACCTAAACACATGCTTTTATTTAACTTTTGATACTAATCTGACTGACACTGTTCCTGGTTATAAAATACAAAACTGACTCTTTTAAAGTGCTTATATTTGAACAAGACCATCGACTCTTGTTTAGATTCATTGTCCAGATACGTCTGACTGACAAGACAACATGTCAAAACGCTAGTGTCCCAATGTACCAAATGTGTTATAAACAGTCATTGTAAAGGAGAAACTGTTCTGTAACAAACAACAGCATTTAGCATATCTTTGACTAGAGCTGGCAAGCCAGAGAGCTGCACCTGGTTCCAGTCTGATTTGGCCTGGTTTCTACAGCTGGATGCCCTTCCTAACACCAACCACTTTACAGTGTGTGCTGGG
>JAOPUL010004744.1:64052230-64063236 GCA_027564515.1 Octopus rubescens
ATATATATTAGTGTGTGGTGTGTACTGACTGAATGTGGTCAATAAATTTCTAATTTTTGTTTTCTTGTCTTATCTTAGAGCAGTTAATATTTAGCTTCACAGAAATATATATGTGAATGTATGTACATATATATATATAGTTAGATATGCACACAGAGGTACAAATGTGTGTGACTATATATATATGAATGTGTGCATTGTATGTGCTAGGTGAATACGGTCAGCGATTTTTCCAGTTTGTTATTCTTCTTTTTGTGTATACATGAGAGTGTGCTTTAGCAAATTTTGGTTATCTTGGAGCAGTTAAATATATTGTTTGTTTTGTTTGTTTTCGAATTCAGTGGCGTTCTCTTGCAAGCACAACCCTTTCAGCACGCCATTTCCACAGCTGAATGTTGACGTCATAATACTCATCAACTAGTGACGTCGTCAAAACATGTGCCCCTACAGTGATGACGTACGGTCACTGTCTAACATTCACCTCGAGCCACCGAGTCTCTTTTGAAGAAAGTTGTTTGTTTGCGTGTGTGTATGTGTTTCCTTCTACTTCACACATCTTCCACATTCAGCTGAAGCAACGAGACAGCTAAACTCGATCATATCTGATGGTAAGTTTATTTCTAATAAATACAACATAGCGTTTTATTAGTAAGGATTAAAATGAACATAGGTATTTGTGTCTCTCTTTTATTGATAATAGAGGGACATAAGTTATATGTTGGTTCAATATATTATTGTATTTATGTATTGAATTGTGGCTAAAACAAACGAACAATGAATGCAAAACATTAAAAGTAATTAAAATTCCCTCGAACTATAGTGTTTTCCCGTTTTAGTTAAAACCTTCGCCCGGAAGGTAAACCACACCTCATCTCTGAAGTAACGAAAGAATGCCGTATAATGGGGCATGGCATTTTCACTTTTGACTTTTCGTTTTGTGATAAATATTAACCGAAAGGAGAGGTTACAAACAATTTTTTTCCTGTTATTTTAGATATATATATATAATTTTTCCCGTTATTTTAGATATATATATATAATTTTTCCCGTTATTTTAGATATATATACACACACATGCACACATGAATTCTCCCTTTTCTGTTAAAAATAAAATAGACGCACTCTGTGAACTTTTCCATTTGAAACGCTGAATTCAACTGTATCAATCCCTTCTGGGCCTATGTTATCTCTATCTATCTATCCCTCGACTTCGAAGTTTCGCCGGCAACAACTTCTCGGACCCAACGCTTATACTGAGTTTATTCTCCCCCAGCAAATGTTATCTACTCTTTTTATTGCTGAACAAATGCATATTCTGTGAATTAAAAATTAGACTACGAACTTGAAAATGCTGAATTGACCTGTATCCCATTCATATTTACATTAGTTATATATGTATATATTTCTCCGTGTTTACCTATCGGCCAGGTAGGTAAACTGACTTCAAATAAATTATCCTAAAATGTAAAGAAAAAATGTTTTGTTGAGCTTTATTCGTCAATTCGAACTTGCGTCTTGACCCTCATTAGTTTAGCTGGTCACCCTGTTTAACATCACCAGCAGGCACCTCGGGAGTCCCACTATGTTGCCCGTAATCTTGATGGGTATCCAGTTTGAGGGTACCTCCTCCCTCCCATGAGTCTCGGGAGCCCCTATAAATGGTTATGGTCACTGCCAGTCTCTTGACTAAAAAAAGTACACGTTATTCTAATGTTTTAAATAATATAAAGCTGAAGCGTATTTCTTTTTTCATTCCGGGGTTCGATACCACTAGCTTTGGGTTGACCCAAACTTTATGAATAAAAATTAATTGCACGTGGGTTTAATTAAAAGGGCGGACTCATTGTAACACAGGGACAAAGCTGGCCCTTAAGGAGTGCAACTCTCCGTGGAATACACGGCGACTTACACTATATAATTCAACGAAATAGTACTTTCATTGATGGAACCACTAAAATCCTCATTCATTGAAAATAACGAGAGATCCATTCATCTATTTATATGCTTCTAATTGGAAAAATTACGTTTGTCTCTTATAACACTGTATAACAAAATTTTTATTTTGTTTTGTTTTTGGTCAGTAAGTGTTATTTCCTATTTGCTCCTATCTAAAAATCAAAGGAAATGATTACTATTCCCTTCAAACTTTGCTTTTCTAACCCGGACATCAATGTTTTGAAACTGACTTATTTTCCATTACATTTTAGACAGATTCAGCGCTGAGTTGCTGAAGCAGAAATCTTGTTATAGCAAATATTCTGCTCAATACCACTGATTTGTTTGTCAGTTGCTGGACCTTAACCACTTGAGCATGTTCCTTAGTGGCTGACAATATGTGCATTTCTGATCATGAGCAGGAGTAGTGGGGAGCATGATAGCCATGTGTTGAGAAATATTCTTTGGGGTTTGAATAAATGTAACAAAAACAAAGTTTGAAGGAAATATTAGCCATTTTTCATGCTTTCTAGGGGTAAGCAAATAGGAGATAACAGTTGCTACCCAAGGACAAAAATCGTGTTACACAGTGTAATCTATATCAGTCATGGGTAAAAGTTTTATTTTTACTGTTAAACCCTACAAGAATTAAATTCCAGACCTTAGCCATTTTGTCTGCCAATGTCTGAGTTTCATATCTTGCTTTAGGTGTTTGTTCTAAATCATCTTCAATATCTGAGTGCATTTTGAATGCAGTTATATTCATCAACAAGGGCTTCAACAATATCAGCTCTTGCTGACCGAGTTTCTGACAAGGTCTTCAAAGTTAGTTCTATTTTTTTTCCTTCAAAAGGTTTCATTAAATTTTCCCATCTGTGTGAAAAAAAGTGTATATCTTTTGTATGAAACCAAAATAGCTAACAGCTTCTTCACAGCAAGATTCAATAAATTGGCAGTACAGGGAATGGAAATTGTAACCAAGTTCTTTTCCTTAAGTCTGACTTGCATTCCTGTGTAATGATTGGATATATTACTGGCACTGTCATAGGACTGTGCCTGCAGTCAAAATTTATACCGTATGTTTTAAGAAATTCTAACACAGATGTGGCCAGTACTTCTGCTTTATGAGAACTAGTCTGCAGGAAAGTTAAAAGCCTTTCTATTGGCTACCTAGAAACAGCATAAGGTACAATAACTGTTTTCTACTCTGCTTTTGTTTCCATGCATTAAAGCCATCCTTGTTGGAAAACCTGTCATGGTGACTTGGCATCCACTTTCTCAAACACTGCTCACCATTGTCACAAATAGTATAAAACATTGAATTTTTTAAATAATGACAGTGCCCATCCAGTTTACCTTCACCTTTTTTTTTTAATGGCATCAAGATTCTGGGTTCTGAAAGAACATGGACATACTTTTTCTCTGGCAGAAAACTACCTGGTTCAGTTTAGATCCCAAGATGATACTTCGGTATCCATGTCAGCAGGATGCAGTGGTTCTTCATCATCAATATCTTGAGTTACCTTTCTCCTATTTTTTGCAGATGTACTTAGGAGTGCTGCTAGTTTTTCAAAAGGGACCTCTGTTACTGATTCTTCATTAGCTTCTAAGTTTCCATTGTTTCGAAGCAAAGAAAAAGTCTGCAAGGTGCTGTGTCTTTACTTATACAATAGCATTTTTTGGAGACAGCTGAATACTCTGTGGTATACTGGATGTTCTGTGTGAAAATATAATCTGAATAAAAGCAAAAAGAAAGTAGTTTCAAAAGCAAGAAGAACTGACAACAGCCATGTAAACTCACTTTGCTTAATTTAGCCACAGGCATACTAAGCGAGACTGTTTACGCATACTTCTGTTATTCCTACATCTGGAGCAGATAAGTAGGCCTGCAGCCAAAGTAAGTCAAATGTTAATAGAAAAGAGTTCAAGTGATTAACAGCAAATCGAGAATTATAGATTAACCCTTTAGCATTTAAACCGGCCATATCCGGCCAAAATATTCTACCTGTTTTCAATCTCATCATTGAAATCTTGAAGCTATGAGATAATGTATAAGTAATTCAAAATAAAGTGAATAAATAAGCATTACTTTTGACAGAATAATCTGAATGCTAAAGGGTTAAGGATTTTGTTTCCATTAAATTACTTTTCTTCAAAATTATGTTACATTTTCATGGGGCCCTGGAAATAAAGAAGCACCATAAATGGTAGGTTTGAAAAGGAATTGTGTATTTCATGGATCTCTCTAAACTTCAAACAACCATGTAACAATATTTGAGCTTACAACCCTACTTTCACTTAATAAAAATGGCATCTACAGATGTAACGGTTCAAATCATTTTGTAAGGGAAGAGGGTATTTTGGATTGCAAATAAGATGTTAGTGATGTCCTTGAGTTCATTTTTATGCTTTGACATTTCTTCCAATTGTTTTATAGTAGTAGACATGCGCTGAAATAACAACTAATGTTCAACGGAGATAGCTGAAATTTAGTGGCCATAGACAAATTGAAAAATAAAGTTGAATAGCAACGGTGACAGGTACTAAATCATTATCATCAGTGAAATGTTTTTGCGAATGTAACATGAAAATAAAAGGAACTTGTATGCTGACGATGATGAAAAATATAGAATAAAAAAAAGATTAGGTTTAATGGAAAACAAAAATTTGAACAACTCGTATTCCAAAGTTCAAAGACAGTAAAACTATTTTTATTTGTGGAGTGACGTTACATGAAAAAGATGATTTTATAATTAAAACAGTAAATTAAAATTTTGGAAGCCAAAGGCTTACCTTTTTATCATAAATATGACCATCATACCAAAAACACTTCAATGTCAAACAAATAATGAACTTTAGGGAGTGGCAATATATGTGTGTGTTTTAATTGCAAGTACAAAAACCTGCAATTAACTGATCATCTATCTATCTATCTACCTTTATTCAACTCCATCTTATATTTTTGGCGGATGTGCTTGGGGTTACAGTCTAGTTTTTTACCCTAAACTCTCTTAAACTATCTACCTTTATATACATAGATGCATAGAAATACTGAATATTTTTCAGAAAGATTTCGTTTTTGTTACTTTTGGTTTTCCCCCCATCCATCTGCTTGTTTTATTCCCAAGAGATTTAAAGCTGCTTTTGGACATCTGGGTAGTAGCTACTTTAGAGTTGAGTAATCGGTGTCGCTAAAGTGGAGAAAAGGTTTTTTTTTAAAAGGATGGAGGACTGATATTTGAGGAGGCCCTGGGCAATTGATGCTTCAAACACATCAAGTATGATCAAATATCAATGTACTAGGTTTCACATTTACTAATATTCAGGCCCACAAGTGTATATGGCACAATTACACTTCATCAAAATGACTTGTTGAAGCAACAGGCGATATGCGAACCTATGTTTCTTTGCCAACAACTTTCAACAGGTATATAAATATGATGGGGGTGATATTAGTATAATGAGCAATATTCAACCTAAATATTCTTCCTTGGCAGAAGAGGAAGAATTTGTTGTTTTTTTTAATTTTAATTTTTCTTCACTTTTGTTTCAGCACCTTTCTTCAATGAAAACTCTACTGCAACAGTTGAAGTTTATACATTCTTGATTATATTCATCAGGAATAGACTGTGCAAGTGGATACTATCCTGCTTGATACTCTCAGCCACTCCTATCTCATAGTTGTAGGGTGCATATGTTGCTGGTTTTTTGGGGAGTTTTTTTTGTGTAGGAGTGTGGACGATTTATAAATGGTAAATACCCTGCTGTGCTAACAAATGAATGATAAATCATTTTGTGGAAAACTAAAATTATTGATATAATATTTGGCATAGAAAACCAGTATTTCAAATGTTTAGCTTACCTGCTTAATTGTTGCTATGATTTAAGCAATTAAGGATATTTTCAGCTTGTTCACTAATATTTTGATTCATAAGATCCTGAAAATTAAAATTTTTCTTTCTTTTTAATTTGTAGTTAAATGTCTGCTCAATATGCTTAATTATCATACAAAACTTAACTCTCGATACTAACCTGCCTAAGAGCACCCTCTGGTTCCGTAACAAAACCTTTTTCCATCAACATTTCATGTTAAATTGTTACAAACACCCTGTTTAATAATGACAGTTATTTCACTAAATTCTTCATACTTTTCAAAATTAATTGAAACAAAAGCAGTGTATTTCAACAGAAATGTAACAAGGGGGTTAAATACCACCACATCTGTGAAATGCTCAAATCACAGATTCCAAATGTCAATTTAAGTAGTATCTTCATCATTTTTACATTGGCTTTTCCATACTTGGCCGGAATTAAGCAGGTTGACCGGGTTCAAAGTCAGTTCTTACTAATTCAAATATGTGGCCTTGTACCAATATGAAAACGAAAAACAAAATCAGCATGTCTTTTTTTACTGCAAATTCCTAAATGGGATATAATAATTTGGAAATTCACATATAAATTGAAGAAAATGTGTTGGCACTTCCTACTGTTAACCCTTTTGATACCAATCCACTGGAAATTGCTCCTGGTTCTATGATACAAGCTTTTTGTTTAAAAGCAATCTAAATTAAAGCCTTCAATCAAAATTTCATGTTAATTTATGGGCCAAACACCAGCTTAATTACCATTTTAATGTACACTTTTCCATGCTTGTATGGATCAGATTTTTTTATGGTCGCATGCCCTTCCTGTCATTAACCCTAACCTGTTTCCAAGCAAGATAAATATTTCTTATGGCCAGATGTTTATCACAGAACACTGGAAACAAACGACATGCTCATTTACAAGCACGTGATGTGAAGGCAAGAGTACAAACAGACGCATGCATATGTACATATATATGTAGCAGAGTTTCTTTCAGTTTCAGTCTGCCATATCTACTCGCAAGGTTTTGGCCAATTGGCAGAATCATTAGAGCATCAGATTGATTTGTAATTATTCTGGCTCTCTCTACTCTCAGTTCAAATCCTACTAGTGTTGACTTCGATTTTCATCCCCTTGAAAATTGATAAAGTCCCAGTCACATACTAGGGACCAATTAATTATTCTCTTTCTTTCTGTCTGTCTGACTTGCTCTCTTTTGGAAGAAATTGGCTGGGATCAAACATGGAGAGCAATAGGCTCTGTCATGTCTAAAAAAATTGCCTGTGAGATGTCAGGACCCCCACTCTCACACCATGATTTCATCAAGGAGTTGAAGACCCAGGGCAAAGGCTAAGCTTTAGAATTAGCAGATAAATCTTCATTATCTGACCTCCTTCATGATATTTCTATGTCATCACTAAGATGACATTAGATAATGGATGATTGCAGCTGCAACACCCTTTAATCATGTCTACTTTATCGGGGCTAAACAACTTTTGGCTACCATCCAGTAAGTGTTGCTTTGTTTGCTTTGCATTTATTTTTCCATGCTGTCATGAGTTAGAATATATTTTGTTCAAGTGTACAAAAAGAGACACAGTTGAGGAAACAACAAATAAGGTGTATTAGTTTGATGTTCAAGAAAAATGGAAAAGTCTTTGACATTTCAAGCCTATGCTCTTTGACAGAAGGCAATTATTTTACAACCGGATGCCTTTCCTGTCATTAACCCTTAACTGTTTTTCAATTAAGGAATCTCCTATTTCATGTCTTATAAGGTGATTTGGACAATTTGTTAACAGAAGTGTCGACAGCACCACCACGATTTATAAGCAAACAACTTTCTTAGAGCCCAAATGTAAACAAACACAATATTTATAAATTATACATATTTTACGAAATTTCTTCAATTTAATTATTTTTTTCTCTTTGAATGCTTTCAGATGAATCTGGGTTAATTTTAAAGGATATTTTGTGGAAGCTGACAGATGCTTGAATTTGAATGCAGCACCATTTATCATTATGCTGTGAAATTAGTAGTGGATTGTTGCAATGTCTAATTCTATAAATGGTAATTACTGGCTGAATGTGCAATCACCAAGAAGTCCTCACCCTACTAGTCCGATGGTGCCCTACACATCTTATCCCCGACAACACATACCAAATCATATCACACCTGCCATGCCTTGGCAGGTGACCAGTACTTTGATGCCATATGGGGGTCATGCCACTAGTATGTACAGCATGCCTACTTCCATTGGTCGACGTGAGGGGTCTGTTGTTAGAAGCCCTGGAGGCAACATGGTTCCCTACATGAAAAGAAGTTTAAATACAGCTTCCCCTGGCAATAAAAGCATCAAGTAAGTCTACCTTTATGCCATTTAATATCTTATATTAGCATCTTATAAATTTTTTGTTTAGGTAATGCTCAAGTTTCTGAATATTACTTATTTACAGTTTGTGATACACTGATACCAAAATTGCAATTTTTTTTCTGTTTTACTCTGATAATTTAAAGGAGGCAACTTGATGATGAAACGCTAAGTGATCAGAAGCGCCAAAGGCTTGGTGTTGATAACGAGTTGAAAGGAGTTTATTTTGGTTCTCCACGTCAAATGGAAATGAACGGAGATAAGGTAAAAAGATATCTTTTTAACATCTTTTCATTTTATAGTTATAGTTTCTTAATGAAATGAGGTGTTGGTTGGAACAATCCAAAACTAATTTAGATTTCATGTTCATAACCATACCAGTCAAGTACTGGATGGGGTGGGGGTGGGGCAGTTTAATCAACTAATCTCCCCCTAAAAGTTGCTGAACTTGTGCCAAAATCTGAAATCAAGGCGAGTTGGCAGAATCGTTAGCATATCAGACAAAATGCTTTGTGGCATTTCTTTCTGCTCTTTACGTTTTGAGTTCAAATTCTGCCAAGGTTGACTTTGCCTTTCATCCTTTCAGGGTCGATAAAATAAAGTACCAGTTGAGCACTGAGGTTGGTGTATTCAAAGAACCTACTCTACCAAAATTTCAGGCTTTATGCCTATAGCAGAAAGGATTATTATTATTAATGGTGGTGAGCTGACCAAATCATTAGTGTTGGTATAAAATGTCAACTTTCGTCCTTTTGGGGTCAATAAAATAAAATACCAGTCAAGAATTGGGGTCAGTGGTATTGACTAATCCCCTCTCTTAAATGTGTGTGTGTGTGTGTGAGAGAGAGTGAGTGAGTATGTTTGTATCTCCTTATCTTGACACTGGCATGGTAGTTGTAAAGTGATTGTCACTGCCATACAAGCAGCGTTAGCCATTTCCAATATTCTGTGAGAACATGTCTGGCCATGAGGAAATATTACTTTGCTTGGAAATAGGTGAGGGTTGGTGGCAGGAAGAGCATCTAGCCATAGAAAATCAAATTCCATCTGACCCATGAGACCATGGAAAAGTGGACGTTAAAATGATGATGCACAAATCATAAAAAATATATATATCTACAGTAATTAAGAACTCAATAATAAGGTTAAGCGCCAACATATTATTTTAACATTGCAGTAAATCAAGGTGGAAAAGGCTTGCATATATACATAAATCAGCTAAAACAATTCTTAAGAATGACTAGCAACGGTCTATGGCTAGCATAGAGCATAATATTCTTGATGATTTGGGATAAACATTGCTTTAAATTAATTTCTATTATGTATCTTAATTACATACACACACACACACATATATATATATCTTTATATGTGCATGGAGACAAGTTCATTTATGATGGTGGTAATTTTATGGAGACTATTAACCAATAGGGATACATTCTAATTGACAGCAAAATATATAGAATCAGTTAATGAGTTGAAAAAAACTCAATCAACCTTGTTAGAACAAATACCTACACATATTAGCTATATTTATTATAAAAATATATAATCTCAGGATATTATTGAATTAACTGCGTATGTTTTATTTTAATACTCTAGCTCTCGTCTGCTATAATAAGTTACTTCAACAAGCACCACCAAACTGATGAAGTTTACCGAAAGAAAATGAAGTTAAGAGATGCATTGTATGGAATATTACAGGGTGTTTTCCCATGTAAGTATATTTTTACAGGTTAAAAAGATTTTTCAAACTTCTGATGAAATTGTTACGCATTTCACACTACTAGTAACACTATTATGGCCATGACATTTAACTCCAAGTTCACCTAACTAAATATATGCTATATTTATGCACACCTCAATGAGGTAAGCAGCAGGAGAACTTGTATGTAACGGTTTTGGTAGTTTATAGTTTTGAAGTCTAGTTCTCACATGGGCTTATTAAAAGCTACAGGACACTGTTCCTGTACTGTGACCAAAGTCTTCAGGGATCTTTTCTGTTTGGCTTTCACTTTTCAAGTCCTTTAATTTTGTTTCAGCATTGACCCTAGTCTGGTACTTGTTTTATCGGCCTCTTTTGCCAAACTGTCAAGTTACGGGGCATAAACAAACACACACAAAGACAGACTAGATACAAGCACACATTTAGGACTGGTTTCACAGTTTCAGTCTACCAAATTCACTCACATGGTCGGCCCAGGTCTATAGTAGAAGACATTTGCCAAAGGTGCCACACAGTGGGACTGAACTTTGAACCATGTGATTGCAAAGTGAGCTTCTTAGCCATACAACCACACCTAAGAATATTTAAACATACCAGCACATTACAACTGTCAATTTTCTAATGGTTTGTGCTGTAATCCTTAACCGTGATGATACCAATCTGTCGGAGACTGCGCCTGGTTTTACAATACAAAATTCTTTAATTGATCTAAATTAAGACATTGTCAACATTTTATGTTAATTTATGTTCCAAACCAACTAAATTTACTAAACTCTTTGTTATTTTTTAAATTTATTAAAAGAAACAAAGGTAGCACGTTTCAATAAAGATGTGGCAACAGAAGGTTTCATATAGGTCATGATCATAAACTAAGGTTAATACTATTGTTTATAGCAGTAATCATATGTTGACACTTTAACAATCTTAATGCTGCCACACAGTGGGACTGACCCCAAAACCACATGGTTGTGAAGCAAACTTTACCACTACACATCCATGCTTGTGTATGCACATAATATACAAGTGAACATAAATGTACAGGGTGGTCCGAAAGTCTTGTCACCCCTACATATTGTTTTAACTTCACTGCAAGATTCAGCAAACCAGCT
>JAOPUL010004744.1:64128039-64144474 GCA_027564515.1 Octopus rubescens
TTTCATTTGAAAAAAAAAAAAAAAAAAAAAAAAAACAGCCCAAGTTATGTGCGCATGTGTGTATGTGTGTTGGCAAGGTTATGTTCTTTCTTTTTTTTTTTTTTTGTTTGTTGCAGTTATTAAATTGTTTGCATTTTCTTTTTCTTTTTTTTTTTTACATTTTTTTTTCTTGTTAAAGATGGAGACTGAAGAGTGACTAATTATGCAATTATGATTGACGAAGTGAAGTGAGACTGATGTAAACAAAAAAAAAAAAAATGTATGTGTATATAAAAAAAGAAAGAGTTAGTAAAAACATTCAAGTATGACAGATATGTAGAAGGAAAAAAAATCAGAGAGAAAGAGAGAGAGAGAGAGAAAGAGAAGAATGGTAGTAGTATATGTAAATTAAAGAATGTAAATCAAATGTTAAGGAAGTCAAGGTAAAAAAGTGAGAAGGTGGTAGGGAAGAACCTAGCTAAATGTGTGTTACTTGAGGCCAAGAAATCCATACAAATGTTCAATATGTTTAATAACAGTGTCTAAGAAATTGGGTTTTTCTCTGTGGATGGACCGTGCCCCAGAGAGAGCTGTGGAAGTGGTACCAGTAGTTGTGGTTGTCGATGTTGTTGTTCCTGATGTTGTGGCTGCTGTCCCTTTGTTAGGGCTGTGCTGTTCACATTTTGTATCAGTTTCTTTGCCTTCTTCTGAAGACAGCCTACCACTACCAGTCTGGCCAGCACCGCTACCAATTCCACCAGTTCCACTTAGAGAGCTTTCAGATGCTATCTGAAAACCAGGGGACACCTCTTCAGCGTTGTTGTCGGTTTCCATTTCGTCGGGATCGTTACTGAATCGCTGGCGCTTCGTAGGTGTCTCCATAGACTCCTCCGGTTCCGAATTGTTTAAGTGTTCCGAACGAGTAAGCTTTTCGGCTGTTACTGGGACTTCAGTTAACGTCTCAGCAGTAGTAATAGGGTCGATGTTAATGCCTGGATTGTTACTAGTTGTGGTGGGAGATGAAGTAACAGCTGATGAAGTTGGAAGAGGACTGGAAAGAGGTGATGATGAAGATGTCTTACTGCTGTTGGTAGCAACCGATACTGTAGTGGAAACAGTAGAAGTAGCAGCAGTGGTAGTAATAGTCGGAGCATTCGTAGTAGCAGTAGTAGTAGTAGTCGTAGTAGATAAGCTAACAACACTGGTTGAACTAGCAGCAAGTGAAGAATCTTCATTTTCAGATCTCTGACGTTGTTGGTAGTCACAACACACTCTGTGAATGTGTTGCAGGCTGTCTGTTAGTAAACTACTAAGTTGCTTTGGAGGTTGAACAGAAAATATTAAAAGCATGGCTCTAAGGTCACCATTAATACGTTGGCAGATAGAAGAAAGTTCCTGATCAGTTTTTACATTTTCCGTTGCTGATTTTTCAGCGGTGATAGAAGCCACAAGACTGTCAAGTAAACTTTGACCTTGGTCATTGAGGACTTGTTGATGAACCTTAGGGAAGAAATTGCAGAAAAATTGGTAGATTATAGGGCTGTTAAGAGACATGCGTTCATCCAATAGAACTGCATTGACATACTCAATGAAATAATAGCTGTTGCACAATACTTTAATGCAACTCTTATCAAACTGCTCTAAATGATAGATTTCATTCCACAATTTTGCAAAATACAGTGAATGAAGGGGTACCCCTTCATAAGCAACCATTGCACTCAGATTGATCAAGTCTTTAGTAAGGTTATGTTGATTGACAGCAACCCGGCATAGCAAGTCAATAAACAGGTGATATTGATTGAAGAAGTCAGACAGTGCAGCATCATAACAATCATCAACATTTCGGGAAGCTTCCAGTTGGTTGGAGTGTAGCAACATCTGAAACTGAGGCCTTGGTGGTCTGACATTAGATTTAGAGCAGATGGTCTTCTGACCCCTGCGTGGGAAGTAAGGACCAACAGATACTGGTAGGTTGGTGTCCTGAAATGCTTTGTGGGAATCTCGCAGAATTGTAACAATAGTAGGGATTATGTCCTTTTGGAAAGTGAGTACCATTTCTTTGAGGACTTCAAAACAACTCTGACGGATTTCAGGTGGAGTATAAGAATTCAAGAGAGTAAGAAGCTTGCGAACAAACTCTGCTCTTTCATTCCAGTTAAAGATGCATTCCTTTACATGTAAAGTACTTGGGTTCTTCCGTTCCAAGTAATGCCTGGCAACTTTGAGGACAGGCAATAGCAAGGCAAGGAGATCAACAATATCGCCAGTCACATGACACGCTGTAGCCTCGTGGTACATCACATGAAGAGTAAAGAATGCTTCAGTTATCATTTGCAAACCTTGCTGGTAAATAATGAGTAGTCTGTCATCTGTACTATCAACTAGAATTTTGAAGCTGTTGATGAGTGTTTGCCAGCCAGATCGAGCATCTAAGTGCTGCAAGTACATCTGGATAGTAGTTCGCCTGAAGTTATTGATGGCCTTCAATTCTTCTTCAGAACTGTCTTGGTGCTTCATTGACATGACTCGCATCATTTTGAAAAGTTCTTCAACAGCAGCAGTATATTGGGCAGGATAAGGAGAAATGTTCTTAAATGCCCACAGAATATTTTGGTGCTGAGCGAGCTGCCTTGTGAAAGAACGTGACTGTTGACAACAGATGCGCAGCAGGCCATAGTAGGCTGGCAACATACAACGATTGAACATGACAACTTCCTGATCATCGTGGTCAGCGAGGATATAATTAAAAGCAATATTTTTACAGACATGTGTGTTGGTGACAATAAGTTTTACATTCTCTGGGCAGTCTAGACACACTTGATACCAGAACATAAGCATGGCTTGTTTGTTGTGGTGCATTGAGATCTGAGGTTCTGATAACTTGGGTTGAAACAGTTGCCATAAATCAGCAAAATAGCGACCAAACATTAACTTTTCCTTTTTAGAAATCAGACAGTATGTGACAACGGCAAAGTAACAAACTAGTTTACTGGTGCCGTGAACCTGAGGGTCAACATAGAGACGTGCACGCGACAGCAGTGATAACAGATGTTCATAGATTTGATGTAGAACAGCTAGTGCATCCGAGGATAGAAGTAGTTCTTTATGTGGACTCAGTATGCTTCTAGCTGTGCGGAATGCTTGTCGAAAATTTAGGCTGGGAACTAAGGAAACCAATAAGAAACTTGCTGCATTTCTTACCCGCACATTGCCATGAGCAATAAGATAACCTTCGACCCAATTGTCCATCTGCTGTAGTACCCATGCATTGGCAATTTTATTCCTAGTGACCAAATTCGAGAGCCATTCAAGACACTGATGAGGACAACATTCTGTGAGCTCCCAGAATCGCTGAAGAATATACTGTAAAAACGGAGGCATTCCTGGTGGACCTCCAATGAATTCAACTAATAAAGACATTAACTTAAAAAATGGTTGCGCCTGTTCTGCATTCAGTTTTTTGACAGCATTGAAAAGCATCTGAACAATTGCCAACGCCAAAGAGTCATTCCAGCGACAGAGACTAAAAATTAAATTGCATGTCTGCCGTACATTAATATGGTCTTTAATTTGATTGTAAAGGAATGGAAATCCTTTGCCACCAATGATGCTGTTATAATCTTTTTCACTCAGGCGTAACTGATTGTCTTCTCCTCGTGACCTCTCCACCAGCTGTGCAATCAGCGCTATCATTTTATCTAGTGCCAGAGGTCTGTGCTTATCTTCAGGCATTGCAATGACGTCGTCTTCTTCATCATCGTCCGACAATATTTCGACATAATTTTCTTGAGCTTTCTGACCCATGTAGAAATTAACAATTGCTGATATAGCATTGTTATTGATTAGGAAAAAACATTCTTCATCGCCCATTTTGGCAAATTCTAGAAGAAAACTGAAATATTCTGTTAGGTACTTGCTGTGAGGTCGGACACCTTGCTCAAGAATTGCTAACATACGTCTGATAAATTTGGTAGCACATGTCTGACCACTGAGGCTGTTGGATTTGGTTTGGTCATCATTGGGATTCCCTGAGGTTAGAAGGTCATACTGGGCATTTTTGAGTTGTGTAATTACGTGAACTAATAACCTCTGGAACATCTGGCGCACCATTTGGTTAGGACATTTAATTAATATCTGCTGAGGCCACCAATCACATTCTGCCATATGCTCCAGAAACCATTCACATGCAGCTTGGCAGGAATTAAACTGCTTTGTTAGAAGTTCAATCCACTGAAGCATAGTAGGTTTTTCTTTGGCATGAATATGTGTTTCTAAGACAAAGGACGCACTCAGCTGTGCAACCATCAGAGGCACTTTTCTTGGGTCATCTCGAGGTAATGTCGTTTGAATGTAACCACATAACTGTAGCATGAATCCAAAATAAGTGTGCTCGAATATATTTTTATCTTGTAGAAACTGCATGTTGTCTTGCCATATCCAGTCAGCAAGTTCCTTTGACAAATCAAAGTTGAATTTCTGTGGCGGCTCTGATGCAGCATCAGATTCTTCATTAGGCACTTCTTTCTTCTTCGGAGAACACCGTTCATAAAATAACATATAGGCACTGTTGGTCTTCTCAAAAGAAAAATCCATGAATTTGTCAGTAACAGAATCATACGTTTTACTTGTCATTTCACCCCCGAAACACTCTGCAGCTATTTGGCTAGGATCAAATGGTTTCACTTCAGCATCATTAAATAGGTACCACTTATCAAATCCAGTCTTAGACTGACTAATGCGATCTCTGATGAAACTATAATAGTGTCCTCCATCAGCAGTTCCCGTGTGTACGGTTACTCCAATCAGTTCATATTCATGGCAGTCAGATTCATCTTTCGTGAAGGTGTCGTTCTTATCGTCCTCATCTTGTAATTTATCTGGTCCCATCAAGTTCACTTCCATGTACTGAGACATATCCAAGCGTAAGGGAAAAGAAAAATGTGTATTTACCTTTTCTTTCATCATAGTCACCATATTAAAAGTGTATCGCATTGTATTAAAACACAAGATCTTGGGAAGTTTTCTGAAGCATGCACGCTTTTCAGCACGGACTTTCTTTTGACATTTCGAGCAAGTATACATATTGTCACCTTCAAGCATATCTTTCACTGTAACCTCGTCTAGCGAATCATATAGATTTTTCATGTCTGTAACTTGGCAACGGACAGTATAGAACTCTTCAACGGTGCGACTGACATGTGGACAATCGAGAGAAACAACATTATTAGTTAGGACACCACCAAATAAACTTTTCACCAGCTTTTTCATGTCTGCAGACATCTCTTCAAGTTTTGTTATTAAATCCGTAAAGAACTCAGTCATATCTTTTTGTTCTCCTGTGTTCAGAGGTTGTTTGTCCATGGTGTAAGTCTTGCAGAAGCTCTTGGGGTTATAAGCTTTTCTCTCACTTTCTTGAAGGTAAGCAAATATTTTCTGAAGCTCAATCAGTGTGGCTTCATGCTTTGTCTGGTCTGTGCACTTTGCTTGTAATACTGACTGCCTTGCTTGTGGAATCATATACAAATGCTGCATGCAAGTAGCCATATAGCAAGTAGCTCCAAGGTTAGTCAAACCTACATAGCCACATTTTGATCGTCCATCCTCGTGTGGCCAATAATCCCATGGATAGGGAACATGAGAGTCTTTACTGTGTTGCTTCATCATTTTTTCATGTAGAATAGCATAGTTTTCAACACTACCTTTTACCATTTCTACAAGCAAGTCATAAGCAGCAGCTCGAGATGCTTGGCTTTTACACTTGGGCAGCTTTCTGTTGACTGGTGATGGCAATGCAAAGAGACACCAAAAAATGTCTTCAAGAAATACTCTACCATTTTCGGATGTTTTGAACGGTGGTTCATGTTTCAAAATAGCAGTACAGAGATTTAAAAGACCAATCAGGGCATCATCCTCCTCGTAACCGTTCCTGGTTTCATAAAAAGAGCGAGAGATTATATGATTAGCAATTTCTTTACATAACATGTCTAAATTCACGAGACTGTCAGATTTAGTATTTGCATCTTCTTTGGAAATGTTATCAACAAATCTGCATACCAACCAGAAATAGTCACGGCAACCAGGACCATATGTCTCTTTCTTCTCCTCTTGCAGGTAGGCATCATTTACTCGGGGTTTTATTAATAGAGCTTCGGGTAGAAATGACAGCATACTAGACAGTATGGGCAACAGAAATGCATAACCATTTCTGTTTTCCGAAGTCTTTCCTAAGCATAATTGATAAAGTCCTGTACAAACTTCTTTGCGGACGCAGGGTTCTGGAGCTTCCAGGGTTAACCTTTTCAGCCAAGAATTGAAATTTGGAGATGAACAAAATGCATCCTTTAGTTCTTCACATGAATATGCCCAAGATACAAGAAAATTTAAAGCATAATGAACAACTTCTGATCTCCCCCAAGTTCCTGTATTGCATAAATTGTTTTCTATTGGTATAGCAGCATCAAACAAGATTTGCATGATGATCTGTAAGTCTGTATTGACATTTAGCATTGATAGAATGGTTTGGTTGAGACGAGGTACAACAATTTTATCACAATTACTTTTTTGACGTTTCATTTTCTTACGGGGTAACTCATAATTTTCAAAGAGGTCATCATGGCCGGCTTCAGCATCTGACCTCTCCACAGAGAACTGACTTATTAGACGTAGCAAATAAGCCAAACATTCTTGATTCCACTGGTTCCAAGTTTCATCTGCTTTGGCTTGCAATGTGCTTGATTTAAATATATCGACTAAATGACTGAGACCTCCTTTTGAAATGAACTGTTTGGTCCAAACTTCTTCAGGAACTTCCAGACCTTCCAGAACTTGTTCATTCTCTGCATCTCCTCCTCCTCCAGATCGAGAAATTGACTTTTTCTTACTTTTCGAATTTTTTGATAATGCTTCAACTATCTGTAAAGAATACATTAAACGGTGTGGTCTCTGTGGATCTAGTAGCCGATTCCAGTCAATAGGCTCTTCAGATGGAGTCTCTTCTTTGTAGGGAGTAGATGGCATAATACTTCGGAAGCCATATAACATTTCAGGACTTGTCGGTAATAACATCAACAATTCCCAAACCCGACGAGAAAATATTTTGCCTTTACTTTGTAAATTCCATCTTTCTTTACTTTCTAAATCAGCTGTTGAGAAGCTCAGATTACTCAGTTGTTCCAACAAAGTAAGGAGACGTTCAAAGCTTGGCTCTTGCAGAAGAATCATCATGGGTAATTGTTCAGGACTAGGAGATGGCAGGCATGATGATGGTAATGTCCCATCCATCTTTCTCTGTGGTCTACTTGCACCAACAGAAACAAAAACAAGTTGCAAGTCCTTAAACTGCATTTCACTCAAAGTTTTCTCATCGTTATCTACAGTAAGCTCCTGCCCAAGAGTAATCATCCGTATTGGCCCATCTCCCAGCATAGCGCCAAGAATAGGAGACAATATCGAATTACCATGGTTACTAGAGGACTGCTGGCGTTGAAGTTGTTGCTGTTTCTGGAGAGCTTCCCACCACCGAGCAACTTCAGCCCGTAATTCTGCAATGAGATCAGTAGACAACATATCTAACGGAGTCTTTTCTGAGATTCCAGCTGGTTGTAAGAGAATTCGGATTGGGCTCGACTGTTTCTCGTGTACATTACATTGGTGACTCACAATGCCATGCCCATCAATTTGCCAATTTCTGAGATGGTAAGCATATCTTTTTCGAAAACCTTCCAAGTGATTTTTTAACAAAATCAAACCTCTTTGAATAACAAGAAGATTCATGTCAGGATTTTCTTCAACTTTCTGAGAGGCAGTTAAAAGACTGTCCATGCATCGGCGAATAAATTCATCTTCTTTTTCTAACAGTCCATTTCCATAATTGATGTAATAGTTATTCAAGAACTGGATGGCCGTGATACTGACGTCTGTATTCAAAGCCCGTAGAGCAATTTGCCACAGCTGGTCCATGCCGCACACTTGGTCCTCAGACAATTGATTATCTATAGAAGCATTTGCAATTCTTGCCAAGTGTGATAGTTGTTGGAAAAGATTCAAACCGATCATACTCATTGATTCAGGTTTAAGCTGAGGCATTTTCTCAAGAAATATGTGCTTGAATGTTTCCAAACACATGGCATGGTGATGCTCTTTGCTCTTGGCTTGATTAAGAAACCAGCTCAAGCATTCATCAGAACATTCTGGATCTAAAGCAAGGCAAGCCCACAAAGTATCCACCTGTTCTTGACTTAGACGGAAACTATCTGGTGATCCAGGAGCACTGAACACACCAGTTAAAAACAAAAGCCTCACCTTAATTTGTTCTTTGTGACTGTAGAGGGATGTACTTTTCTGTAGATCACATTTTCGGCTCTCAGTATAATGGATAAGATCACTAAAAAAATGAGACATCATGTTCAGTTCTTTTTCTGCCCACATAGTCACAGCATGGTTGTCAGAGCCACTGCGGTACTGTTGAAAAGAGCTGAAGATTTTGGGCAGAAGACGCAGAGATACCACTACAGACCGGTGCGCAGCCACATTTTCAATGCATGCTTCAATGAACTTGATTTTAATGCGCCTATCTGTTGAAAAGCACACTAAAGTGTAAAGAGCTTTCTCTGCTTCAACAACCAAGCCATCGGGTAGCAAACACGCCATGTCATCTTGCACAAGATCCCAGAGAAGCGTGTTCCCTTTCTTGCAGACATCATCAAATGTAAAATCGGTACAAGATGAAACTGAAAGTTCTTTCTGAGATGGTCTGGGATGAATGACATGTGGCATGTGAGTATGATACATTGATGCCATACTGGCGAGATGTTGTTGCATTTGGTGCGTATTGAAATGAGGATGTGCATTGATCTGAGCTAATTCCTCATCACTGAGAACTTCTTCCCCATCAAAATCTGCCATATTTTTTTCTGATTTCGTACTCATTCTGGAACTGTGGCAGCTACCTTCAGGACTCAATATGTCTTCAATATAATCACTCTGGATATGTCCATGTGGGTGAGCTTGCATATGTTGGATATAATTAGCACAATCAAACATTTCAGATTCATCAGCACGGTTCTCAAACTCCTGAGCAGATTGGGAGGAAGCCACCCCTTGAATACTGCTATCAGCACTGTCGTGGTTGGCTAATGTGGACGGTCTGGCTTCAGAATCATGAGAATCTCGTGAATCCTGTGATAGGTTACCAGGATCTGAAATAGCCATTTTCTTTTCACTGTCCCCACCAACTTCCAAGTCTTTGCAGTGACCAGTAATACCATCACTATCACCACGAGCTTCAAGAGAAACTGAACCAGGATGTAAGCTTTGTTGAATTCTGTTTTGATTTTCAGACCTCTGCAACCCTGGCCGGATACGATAGCGTTTCTTACCTTGTCGCTGAAGAACAAGACAAGCAGGTTGTTTAAGAAGTCCTTGCTGCTGGAGCTGTATATGATGTTCTTGTAGTGCATGTTGAGTCTCATAACGAAGTTTGGTCTCATGCATTAGTTTTGCTCTTCTAGACTCATTAGCATCAAAATCTGAACTGTCCTCACTCTCACCGTGACAAGAATGTTTCATATGTACCATTTTAGCATGCTTTAGAATCTCATCATCAGATTCTTCATATTCTGATTCCATTTCTTCCTCCTCCTCTTCTTCTTCCACTTCCTCTTCCTCCTCTTCTTCTTCTTCCTCCTCCTCCTCTTCTTCTTCCTCCTCTTCATCATCATCGTCTTCATCAGAACATGTACCTTGCTCTGTATCACGATAGGCTTGAGCATTTCGGTTTCTCGGGGGCCTTTGCTGACATTTTAATGGCACTGGCTGTCTTTTGACACCTCGTCGTTTTTGCATTCCATGTTTCAGCGATGTGCATATTTGACCTTCTCCAGCGCTAGAACCACTACATTCTACATCACTTTCGCTACCACTACTGCCACCTCCCACCTGGTTAGGAGCCACAAATTCTTGACCAAGGCCAGTGAGCTGCCGATGAGAACCTTCATCCATGTCACTTTCATCACTGTTGTCACTGTTGGCCGAAAACTGCTCACAGCTTTTCTGTTGTTTCTCAGAACAGTCATCATGTTTCTTGGCATGAGAAATCTGTTGTCGTGTTGAGCCAGCTTTGTTTTCAGCCTTGTTCAACTCTTTTTGATCATCCTCTGAAGGCAACTCCTCATTTTTATTATCAACCATTCCAACTCTCTTGTTGCTGTCCATCTCAGGGACTTTGTCAGTCTCCCCTTCAGAAAGTTGTAGACTTTCACTGCTGCTCATTTCTGGTTTGCTTGATTTACCATGTTCTAATTCTTCTTCCTCTTGTTCAATAGCAGCTACAATGCTCTGTGGCTGGTCAGATGGCTGTTGTTGTTGGTGATGGACGGCAGCATTATGGCTCTGTGACGTAACACAAGTGCTCCAGATGCACTTGAGGAGAGCAGATGCTAAATATAAAGTAGATTCAGTGTGTGCAGAGGGATCAAGGGCAGATACTAAGTTCGATAAATGCTGAACCAATTGTAGTTCTAAATTTTTTATAAGTGGAATCAATATATCATAAACTTGCTTACTACAATGTTTCATTTGACTGGCAGTCCATATACAGTCGATATGTTCATTTGTGATTTTTCCTTCAACGGCAAGAAAATTTAAAATAATCTGGCTTTGTTTGATAATTTCCACATGCAAGTTAGGACCAAAAATATGCTCAATAATCTTATTTTCTAAAAGCCATTTAGCTAAATGATTACCAACATTTTCTGCATCTACTAAAGTATCGTTATTGCAGCATTCATTATACAAATCAATCTGACGGTTAATCTGAGCTATACCAGCCAGTCGAATTGTCAGAGTTGAACAAGTGAAATATTTAAAGGCTAAATCCAAACCTTCTTTGTCATATGTAAAATGTGTATCCAACGGTTCTTTCACAGCTGCCCACATGAGGTCTGTCATGTTCCGGGTGCCGGCCATTCGCAGGTCTTTATCGGATAATTTACACATATAACGAATAACAGCAGTTCGTAATGGCACAATACATTGCATCACAGTAGCGATATTCATCCAAAGACGAAGATTTGCAATAATGTTGATTAGAGTATGAGCCACTGTGAATGGAAGCGTGTCCGGTGTAGCTTTCTCGAAGCATTGTTGCAGTGCTTGGACACCGTTACTATCACAGAAAAAACAAACATTGCGCAAGAGATACAGAGGAACTTCAGAATCGGAGATTTCACAATAATTGTTCAAGGCTCGAGTTTCCTGCTGAGACAGTTCTTCTAGAGATGAATGAACGACATGTTTGTAAGCCACATACGAGGGGAAGTTCATGAGAAAGACTTTCGTAACTACTTGAAGTAATTGGTCTTTTTCTTCCATGGCCCAAACTTCGGATTCATCGAGTTCTTCTGCATCATTTTTTTCCGTTTCTTCCGATGACAAGCCATCAATTGATGATTTGTTCTTGTCAGAAATATCAGAAACAGCATCTTCAGAACAATGATCACGCTTTTCTTGTTTTTCTTTTTCCTTGGCGTAGTCATCAGGCAGAGTCTGAATGTGCCGAATCGCAACAGTCAAAACGATTTGAACAATATTGTTCAATCGTTCAAAGTTCTTAAATTCTTTGTAGCAGCACATACATTGTTTCTGAGGCCATATATTTACGTATTGAATCACAGACAGAATCTCATTCTTTCCCAGACGAAGACCACCACCGCTGTGAAGCCGCTCATCGTGGCTATCGAATAAGGACAACAGGCCAGAGCATACATCACACATTCTCAGAATCTTGAGAAACACCGCAAGGAAATCTTGCTGAATAAATTATAAGCGACTCGACATGACAGAATCACAAAATCGAATCGAACGTGAGAAAAAGTTTTTTGTTTTCCATACCTTTTTTTTTTTTAAGCATTCAACAATCCGCCATATTTGTTTTTAGACGTTTTCTTTCACCGGGAAGAGAATTAAACGTAAACCAGAGTGACCTCCCTTGGCAGAAACAAATTTTCTTCAATTTCATTTGTGCAAAATATGCCACAAACAACTTTATACACTAACTTTCTTCTTGACAGCGTTTAAGGAAAAGGACAACGTTTCAACATTAATCCAGTAAATGTTGAGGAAGTAAACTGAAACTATTACATCAGAACAAAAAATACAAACGGAAATTCGAATGTTTTTGTTTACCTCTGTTTCTCCTACCTCATCCACTCAATTTAAAGTTTTTTTTATCTCCGACAATAGAGAACGCACCCCCTGTCCTAAATCCATACGCGTTTATTTCCCCTTTATTCTATATTTACCGTATTTTAATTTTCTTTCTGTGTATGGTTATTGGGTCATTGTCAACCGCATCGACCAACTTATTATATAATATATATTTATATATTACTGATTATATATATTACTGATGGATCCTCATTTTATCGATCACGGAGGAATGAAATGCAAAAACGGCTTTGATTGTATTTAGACTAAATTTATCATTCAGTCCGAAGTCCAGCGCACTTATTGCTACACGAAATAATTTAACACCCACTATACCGTTAGGCTTTTTAACTAAAAAAAAATTTCTGAAATTTTCTGTTGCGAAAATAATAATAATAAAACGCTTTTATATCTAGATCAACATTTTAGTAATTTTTATGATAGCTATTTTTTTTTAATTAAAAAAAATCCAATCGATCATTAGAAGGTTAATAAATTACTTGTTTTCGGTATTTGATCTGAATTTTAAGAATATCATTGTTTTGTAGAATATTAAAACAATTTGAAAAATTGTTATGAATTAAGAACGTTAAGTGTGAAGGAACGTGTTCTTTTTTTTTTTTTTTTTGAAAGGGGGGAAGTGGGAGTAGATGCTGTTAAGGAGGTGAGAGGAACCTCGTTAACACTTTATAAAACTCAGCACATCCATTTGGAATATGTAGTTTTTTTTTTAATAAATAAAGCTTTATTATCTTTCAGCTTTAGCTGCGAATAAAACAAACGATGAAAAGGCAAAAAAAGGAAGGCAGAATAAAACTTTAAGAAATATTTTAGTGTCTTACTTGTTGTGTACTGAAGTCAAATCCAAGATATATTCGGTCGCTGCAAATATTGGTGTTTGACATGATTGCAATGTCAAGGTTATGTTTGGCTGTCAAGGCTTCTATCTATATCTACGTTCTGAGTGTGTGTGTGTGTGTGTGTATATATATATATATATATATATATATGTATGTATGTTTTCCAGGTTTCGTTATCTCAGGCGCCTTTATCATATATTTTTAGGAGACTAAATGTTTTTTTCCCCTCCCTTATTCCTTTCACAAACACAATAGTGGGTTCTAAGGAAAGTTTTCTTACTTTTATTTGAATTTATTTGGGGAGGGGGATTCACTATTAAAAAGAAATCAACTACTTATCTTTGCATAATGGTTTGAACTGAGATTTTTTTCGCGGGTCATTTTGAATTATCACACATGTTTACTAATGAGCACTGTTATATACAATAAGAAATATAAGACCCCTATGAACCGAGTCTCCAACACTGTCTTTGTTCTATGTTGTTGCTTATTATCCCTCAACGGCTCAGTCTACTTAGCTGTCGATATCTATCGCCTTTATTAGACATTGTTATCTTCAGTTGTACCAGATTTTGACAGGCGATATCTTGGTTTGTAATGAAAAGTTCAATTTTGTAGGCTTTAGAAGTTACTACCTGTTAGCTGGTATTATATCCACATATATATTTCACCATCAGGGCTGTTATAAATAGCGGGACCAGAATGTTTTCAATAACAGTTTTAATTGTATGACTTAAAGATTAGTTCAATGTTTGTTCTTATTTTCACTCATTTAGTGCCGTAGAGACTAAAAATGGGTCTCAGTTTAGACCAGGGGTCGGCAAAATGGTCAGTATTGACTTCTGGTAGAAAGGTCTGTGTGATTATCGATGGGTCATTACACACTTGAAACGATTTTGAGCACTAAAAGTATTGAATTATTAACGAACTGAATGTTAAAGATCATGGTAAAGCTAAAACTCATTAATTTCCTAACAAATATTGATGCAATAACTAGTATTCACCAAACATATTTCACATTATTTCACATTTATTGTACTTTATAAGTTTCGTTAAGTATTTTCATTAGATTTCTTTAAATATTTCTTATTAAAAATTGAAGGAATTATAACTTTTAAATCTAGAAATTTTTTTATTAATTATACTTTACATAAGGGTCACTAAGTTAACGATTCCATGAAGGGGGGTCAATGATATAAGAAGTGTGCCGACTACTGGTTTAGACTATAGCAGAGCTATGTGAAGTGGTTATTAACAATGATTGATTTCTTATATTGTCCCCACAAGTTTGATAGCAAAGTCGCCCTGCAAGGTTTAGAACTCAGGGTGTGACTATAAAGGGACGTAACTAAATATCACAAGATATTTTGTTCCACAATTTCTACTATTTTCCAATAGGATAATATTAATTTTTAAATATATAAAGATTTGCTGTACTTGTGAAAACACTAAAATCATGGCCATCCATACACAAAGGCATGTCCTTTATGGCCATGCCCTCACTCCCTCTCCTAGCTGAGAGGTCTTTGTCTTGCAGGTGTCGGTGCCATGTAAAATGCACTCATGTCGGTGCCATGTAAAAAGCACCCAGTACACTCTGTAAATTGGTTGGCATTAGGAAGGGCATCCAGCCATAGAAACCATGCCAAAACAGACAATTGGAGCCTGGACAGCTCTCCGGCTGGCCAGCTCGTCAAACCGTCCAACTCATGCCAGCATGGAAAACTGACGTTAAATGATAATGATGATTTTAATTTCTTTTGTTTGCACAGAGTCACAAAAATTTATAGGGGAAGGTTTGACTCCTAATTCGCTATTGATACTTTACAGAGCATAAGAGAACGAAAGTGACCCTGCAGGAAGTTAGCGCCAAATATTTAAGGTGTATTTACATACCCTATCATCTACTATCAATTATGCTAACCTTTAAAATTAAAAATGATATTATAGTAGTATAGTTTATTTTAACCCTTTTGACATTATATTTCTAATGAAGCTCATTACCTATTTGTTTCAATTAATGACAAGTGACTGAAACTTCTGGCGATTTACTGTGCTTGAGAAGACATGTTGTGAGATCGTAATCGTGGCCAGTGCTGGTGACACGAGTACACTCTGTATAGTGGTGGTTAGCATTAGGAAGGGCATCAAACCATAGAAACCAAGCCAAAACAGACAACTGGAGCCTGGTGCCAGCATGGAAAACAGACGTTAAATGATGATGATGATGATGAATGTTGAAACTAATCAAGAATTTAGAGAGATTTTAAAGAATAACTGATTTTCCTCTCCATTAATCTAGCATTGTAACATAACTTAACAAAAGGTTCTTAAATAAAATTACTACTTACAGTTTAAGATTTAAATGTGAATACTTTAAAACAGGAAACTTTAGAGCAAAGAATCTAAGATGGCTATCAAATGGGTTAAAGCATTGTGTGAAATAGAGAAAAAAGTGTTTTAGAAAGTTACTATAATGCAAGTTGGAAATAAAGCAATGAAACAAAAGCAAAACCTAAATATATATATCTATATTTTGATATTTAAGCCTTATACAGTCATTATCAATAAAAAAAAAAATGGCAAAAGAACTTAGCTCTGATCTGCACAGATTTTTAGAAATATACTATGCAGATCAGAGCTAGGCACAGTCACCATTTTCTCTTGGTAAGGGCTTTTTAATGCTGAAATATGAGGTAAAAGTGTAAGCTTCTTTTTTCACTCCTTTATTTCCAACCACATTTGTAATGGCTTTCTTGATCTTAATCACATTTATTAGTAATTATATTAATAATCACTGAGTAATTATTAATATTTATTACCTGAAAGAATCATTAGCATACTAGACAAAATGCATAGCTGCATTTTTTTTTTCTTGCCTGTCTTTACATTTTGAGTTCAAATAACACTGAGGTTGACTTTGCTTTTCATCTTTTCAGGGTCAATAAAATAAGTACCAATTAAGCACTGGGGTAAATGTAATCAACCTACCCCCTACCCTGAAATGCTGTGCCAAAATTTGAAATCAATAATGTTACCTCTTTGGCCTTACTGGCCAGGTTGAAGCATAAACTAAATCTTGTGGACCAGATAGGGACAGTTATGCCTAAAAACCCTATTCATAATGTAGGCCAAAGTAAATCAACAAATGGATTCAATATACATTATAACAGACCTGAATGTATACTAGCAATATATGTTTTACAGAAAATTTTAAAATTAAAAGTAAAAATTATTCTTTATAAAATGGAACTGGGATGAAGATTCATTACATTTTTTAAATTGTTAGGAAATCTACATATTATGTAGGTGAATTGTAAGGATCTGCATATGTGATCCACTTAAATTTCCTAGTAATTGAAGAAAAATAATTTTCAAATGTGCGTGTGTGT
>JAOPUL010004744.1:64192194-64209129 GCA_027564515.1 Octopus rubescens
GTGTGTGTGTGTGTGTGTGTGTGTGTGTGTGTGTGTGTGTGTGTGTGTGTGTGTGTGTGTGTGTGTGTGACGTAGAATCTCTGAAACTTTGCCCTTTTAGGTTTAGTAGACCGCGTGTGCGAAACTGGAATTTTAAACCTTCATGGTAAACCCTAAAAGCATGTTGGAGTATCATTCAAAAGAATATGACAAAACGTACAGGAGCTAAAACACAGCCCAGCTTGGTTCCAGTGGCAACAGAAAATGCCTCTGAACATTGACTGCTAGATATCACTGTTGCCATCATTCCATTGTGCAGAGGAAGACCAACTTTTGACAAAATTTCCAGAGCGCCTCACGATTCACTGTATCATAGTACTTGGTCAAGCCGACAAAGACCATGTACAAGTCAGTATTTTGCTTACGTGTTTCTTCTTGATCTTGCCGAAGGGCAAAAATTATGTCAACTGTGCTTCTCCCAGCCAGAAATCCACATTTGGATTCAGGATATATGCTGTTTACTACATGCTAATTGATGCAGTTAAGGATCATTCTCGCAAGAATTTTCCCCTCTGATTATCACATACACTCATCTTCCCCTTGTTTTTCTACAAGTGCGTTATAGATGCACCTTTGAACTGTTGGGGAAGAGATCCAGTTTCCCAGATCAAACAGATCAATTTGTGCAGCTTTCTTACAAGTTATCTAACACCATGCATGTACACTTCTATGGGAATACCGTCTTGTTCAGGAGCGTTACCATTGGAAAGTTTTTTAATAGCAGTACTTATTCTTTCCAAGGAAGGATCTTTGGAAAGTCCCTCAATTCTATTTTTTCTTGTTCGTACCCGTCTTTCATGTCTGCTCATTTATAACCCTGCAGCTTATTTTGTTGACATCGTTAAATTGAACAATATTATCTGAAGGTATCGAAATTGTGATGTTTTGGGTAGAGAACAGATGAAGCATCGATTGTGTGTTTTTTTTTACCCCTGTTTTCTGTATATTACTTTGTCGTCCACCTTTCCACATTTTATTCATCATCCTTTAACGTCTGTTTTTCCATGCAGGCATGGGTTAGACGGTTTTGACTGGAATCTGGCAAGCTGGGGAGCTGCACCAGACTCCAGTCTATTTTTAATAAAGATTAAAAATAAGGGAATTTGGTGGGGGTTGAACTCATATCAACTCATAAGCAAAATACCTCCTGCATTAGCATCTTTTTGCTATATATCACTACCATCGTTATCATCATCACAGTACTATTGTTATAACTACCTATGTTCTCATCATCATTGTCATGGTCACTATTTTTATCATTGTCACAATCATTTTTTTGTGCTGTAATTTTTTAGCCACAGGTTAGCCCTGTTCCAGTAGGCTTGTGATCAAGATTGTTTCCACTGTGGTCATTGTGTATCCAGGACTACATTATCCAGTGTGTCCTTCCATTTTTAAAATATTAGTATGTAATTTGTGGCTGCTATTTCCAGTAGGTCATGCAGTAGGCTGCTATTTCCAGTATTTGGCTGCTATTTCCAGTAGGCTGCTATTTCCAGTAGGTTGTGCTGATATGCAAATCTCACTTCCTTATTGACCTGTCATCATTATGATTGTCATCACTGCACTCAATACTCTTATAGCTATCATTTAGCCATTGTTATTTGTTATCTTTGTTATTATTGTCACTGTTGTCGTTGTCGTCAATCTTCCTTTGATTGTGACAATAACATCATCGCCATCAACATCTACATCAGTATCATATAATTGTCATTGACATCAGTGTCATTATCATCAGAAAATATTATTTTGAAATAAAAGACAAAAATATTATCAAAGTCCTTACTATCATTGTTGTCAGCATCATCATCACAACTACCACTACCATCATTGTCACCACCACCAGCACTACCACCACCACCACCACCACCACCACCACCTTCGTTGCTGCCATCATCACTGTCATCGTCATCATCACCATCATCATCTTTACTACCACCGTCGTCATCATCATCATCAATTTCAAATCTGTATTTCTTTGGTGGGCTGGGTTGGACAGGTCTACCAAAGAGTGGTTGCACTTTATGTCAATGACCGGGTCACAGAACTTCGTTTGAAACATTTTGCCTGTCATTTATAGTATATAATACTATTAGGAAATAACAAAAGTATATCACAGTCTGGTGGTTTTGGTGGATGATTTTATGACTTGATGCCCTTTTGATACCAAGTACTGTGAAGGGTGTGCAGGGCAAGGAGAAGGGCAATTGTGTTTATCATGACAAAAGTAACAGTAAACTGAAAACAACAAACAAAAAACAAAAACTGACCTGTATTTCTTTTTGCATTTTGTTGTTATTTATGCACCAACTGTATTAAATATGAAGTGTAATGTAAATATTGTTTGTTCTTTATTAGGTCTCATCCAACAGCCACCCAGAAGTAATAATTTTAACATCTACCTCACCGACATGAACAATTCCGACCGTCCATATAAGTGTACGTACTGTTCAAGGGGTTTCAAGAAATCGAGTCATCTCAAGCAACACGTCAGATCTCATACAGGTCAGTCTTCACATTATTTCTTCTTCATCATCATCATCATCATCGTTGTCATTTAACATCCAGTTTGCCATGCCTGCATGGGTCAGACAGAATTTGTTGAGGCTGATTTTCTACGGCTGGATGCTCTTCATGTCACCAACCTTCACCTGTTTCCAAGCAAAGTAATATTTCCCCATGGCCAGACATGTTTTTTGTGGAAGACTGGAAATAAACAACATCACACATAACCCCACCTCTCTCTCTTGCACTTCATATTTGAGGCTCCGATGAAGCTATAAGGTGTTACTTAGGTACTCAACTATGAGTTCATTATATCTTATAGCAGAAACAGCCGTAAGCTAATGAAGTTCATAAGATAATCATTTATTCCTTTATCCTCTCATTTTCTTTTTACCACTCTGTACTTGACTAACATTTCATTCTGAAGCATGTGTATATTGAGTTCTACACCAGGTTATTAGTCTCGCAATACCTAAGCGAAATATATATTTATATGATGGGCTCTTCTTTCAATTTCTCTCTACCAAATCCACTCACAAGACTTTGGTTAGCCTGAGGCTATGGTAGGAGATACTTACCCAAGGTGCTGCACTGCTGTCGGATTGAACCCGAGACCACATAGTTGGGATACAAGCTTCTTAACCACACAACCATGCCTGAGCCTATACACGGCTACACCTTCTTTGTGTGGGGGTGCCTCTTTTTCTTTTTATTTTTGAGTGTGAGGAAGTGAGATCACTATTGAGTCAAGGTAAACTCCAAATGCCTAACAGTAATGAGTAATGTGCAGGCGCATGACTCAGTGGTTAGAGCATTGGGCTTACAATCATGAGGTTGTGAGTTTGATTCCTGGACTGGGCTGTGTGTTGTGTTCTTGAGCAAGACATTTTATCTCACATTGCTCCAGTTCACTCAGCTGTAGAAAGGAGTTGCAACATCACTGGTGCCGAGCTGTATTGGTCTTTGCCTTTCCCTTGGACAACGTCAGTGGCGTGGAGAGGGGAGACTGGTATGCATGGGCAACAGCTGGTCTTCCACAAACAACCTTGCCTGGACTTGTGCCTTGGAGGGGAACTTTCTATGTGCAATCTCATGGTTATTCATGACTGAAGGGGGTTTTTACCCTTTACACTCTGAGTTCAAATTCTGATTGGAGATAACTTTAGTGTTTTTTTGTTTGAGGTCAATAAAAGTAAGTACTATAGATAAACTTTATGTCTGTTCAATAAACAATACTTTTTCAGTAAAATGGACTTCTTCAGTAAACTATACTCTTTTATTAAACTATACCCTCTCAGTGAACTATACTCTTTCAGTAAAGTATTGTTATTATTCAGTATTGTTATTATTCTGTGCTTTTCAGGTGAAAAACCATACCAGTGTAAACAGTGTCATCGGTCATTTGTATCTAGTGGTGTTCTCAAGTCTCACATGCGCACTCACACAGGAATCAAGGCCTACAAGTGTCTAGTTTGTGAAAACTATTTTACCACCAGTGGTAGCTTGAAAAGACACATGTCAACACACACTGAGATTAGGCCATTCATGTGTCCATATTGTCAGAAAACCTTTAAAACATCTGTTAATTGTAAGAAACACATGAAGACCCACAGGTAAAAAGAAATTTTGAAATATTTTCTCTTAAAATTCTCTTTCCATTTTATTTGTTTTATTTCATTTTATTTTCCAAAATTCTTTAATAACAAAATGTCTAAAAGCTTCTAATTTTTTTTCTCATTTTAAACTTTGATAACTTGTCAGCTTTGATCAAGCAGCTTGATGATAAAAGGCATTCCAGCCATGACCGTCTTGTCATTTTTGTCCAGATATAGTAGTCAGTGTTCGTTTTTAAGATGAAGGTAGGGTTTGTAATTTGAGGGAGAATTGGTTGCCATTTCTAGCAAGTCATGTGACTGTAGAAGCTTCCTCAGGTGAGCAGGTGTTCCATTGTTGGCCTGCAACATTTTCATTATTGTCAGGAGGTCCTCATAGTTGAATAAGATATCTAACCCTGTGTATGATAATTTGAATATATATAGGACAGAGGAGAGATGCAGGCTATCTTTTATACATAACTCATGTAAGATCCACTGAGTTGCTTGATCAAAATAATTGGGAACACTGGGCCAATTTTTTATTGGAACAGTAATCCTGTTGCCTTCTTCATGCCTATAAAAAAGTTAAACTTGGCACTACAAGGTCACAAAGTATTTGTTAATTTTAGATCCGTCCCACTCTGGTGAACTGTGTGTACATTTGGTATTTATTTACACGAAGGTCGACTGGACGATTTTAAGCAGTGTAACGTTGATGAGATATGAACTGTTGATTTCTTGGCCAGTAGGCCAATATCATCATCATCATAATCATCATCATCATTTTTCCATGCTGGCATAGGTTGGATGGTTTGATATGAACTGCTGAGCCAGAGGACTGTCATGATTTCTATGGCTGAATGTCCTTAATGTCAACCATTTTATAGAGTATACTGAGTATTTTTTGCATTGCACCAGCACCAGTGAGGTCACCAGGTAACTTGCAAGACAAGACTCCTCAATTGAGTTGGGGTGGGGGTGTATTGAGGGAAGTGGTTTATGTTAAGTGTTGAGAGCTTAAACTATGATAGAGAGACAGGAACAGGTGTTTTGTTGAAGAGGTGATAAGGTTTCTCCAGCTGGAAAGAAAAACAGAGATAGTGAGAGCATACTCTCAAGGTACAAAGTGAATATAAAAGAGAGAATAGGGGTAGAGGATTAGACAGGACGATGCATGTTTATATTTGTTTCTTTATCAATTTATTTAATTAAATGAACTAAGGGAAATAACTTACTCTTCAGTTCATTTTATTTTTTATTATGCAAATTATCTTGGCTAATAATTATTTGTAATTCTTTATCTAAATCTAAAAAATGTTGTCACTTTATTATGTATGCTTAAGTTGACTATACTATGCTGATGAAGTTTAATAGATCAAAACATGTCCTTAGTTGTTTTACTTTAGCTGCAAACAAAAATTACTCTTTTCCTTAAGCATGTGAATTAACTTTGAAAGATTAATTCTTAATTTCTTGAAATTATCTCCCCCTTTTCTTAGAGAGTTACTACTAGGTTTTTGTTTTTATCTAGCTAAGAGGGTAATCTTAATTAATTAAAACATTCTTTTTCACACATTTCCCCTGTAACTTATTCATATGTTTGTTTGTTCCTGTCAGACATGAACTAGCTATGCAGGCACTGCAGCAGAATCAAACACTTCAGACTCATGAAGTAGAAACCCATGTGATTGAAAGTGCTGAACCTGAAGACAAGACTGATAATACATTAGAGACAAGTCAACCAGATGACAGTTCTATAACCGTTACACAACCAGCAACGTTGACTACTGCTGCGACTCTTCAGAATGGAACTGTCAGCTCTAGCCTTAGTGATATTAACCAAAATGATCTGACTGCAACTAATGCAGAAGCCTTATTAGAACAGGTAAAGAAATCTTCTTTCAGTACCAAAAAAAACCTGTCAAATTTTGTTTATCCTCCTCCTCCTCCTCCTCATCATCATCATCATCATCATCATCATCAATTCATCAATTCATCAATTCATCAATCAACATTTGTTTTGTTTCCATCTTTTTCATTTCTTTATCTGTATGTTGTATACATCATGTTATATAGTGACAATGGAGAGCACAAAGCAATTCATTATTGGTTACAATTTAATTTCAATCTAATTTATGCCATTTCTAATGAGAATATCACATATATTTATCACAAGCATGGCTGTGTGGTTAAGGAGCTTGCTTTTCAACCACGTGGTTTCGGGTTCAGTCCCACTGCACACCACCTTGGACAAATGTCTTCTACTATAATCCCGGGCTGACCAATGCCTTGTGAGTGGATTTGGTAGTGTTTGTTTATTTATGTCCTTGTAACTTAGGGGTTCAGAAAAAGAATCACCCTCATCATCATCATCATCATCATCATCCTCCACCTCCTTTAACGTCCGTTTTCCATGTTGGCATGGGTTGGACAGTCTGGCCAGAGCTGATAAGCTGGAGAGCTGCACCAGGTTTCAATCGTCTGTTTTGGCTTGGTTTCTATGGCTGGATGCCCTTCCTAACACCAACCACTTTACAGAGTGTACTGGGTACTTTTTACGTGGTACCAGCACAGGTGCTTTCTATGTGGCATTAGCATAGGTGCTTTTTTTATGTGGTGCCGGCACATCTGGTAATTATTCTAATAGAATGATTACCAGATGTAAAAGAAAAAATAAGTACTGGGGTCAGTTTGTTTGACTAAACCCTTCAAGATGCTGCCCTAGCATGGCCACAGTCCAATGACTGAAATGAGTAAAAGATAAAAAAAAGAAACATATAAGTCACCACATTTATAAATGATTTTATAGAAGTGTAGATGTTTGAATGAACTGATTATCACAGAAACAAACACATGAAATGCCTTCACTTTGAATATAAAACAAATGTTTTATATTTAAAACAAAACGTTTTTTTCATGTTTTGTAGGTATTTAATGCTCAACAGAATCTATTAGGAAACCAGCAAAATTTATCTTTTAACCAAGGATCAATTACATTACCTGTAAGTATTCATTTCTGAGTTTTTTTTCCCCATCTTACATCCGTTTACTCATAGCATGATGGATGTGATGTTCTTTGAACATTTTGGATATTTATGTAAGCCCTATCTTTTGTCTCTGAAGCAAGATCTTTGGATTTTCTGGTATAACATCTAAGCAATAATCTCTGTTAGTTTTTTTCTTGACTTGCTTTTGTCTGACTATTTTCTGAAATCCTCTAGGTTATTCGATTGTTTTAACCCCTTTGTTACCATATTTATATTGAAACACTGCTTTTGTTTCAGTTAATTTTTAAAATAATGAAAAATTTAGTTAAATAACTTTCTCATTATTATTAAGCTGGTGTTTCGAACATTAATTAACATGAAATTTTTATGGAAAATTTTAATTTAGAACACTTTGAAACAGAAAATTTGTATCATATAACTAGAAGCAGTCTTGGACATCTTTAAGCAGGATAATCAAATTACATACTGTGTAAATTATGCGATGATAATAATAAATTTAATCAGTATGTTTATTAAAACTGTGTTCATCAAAACCGTGGTAAGCAAGAGGTAGCTGTACTGTTGATCATTTGATCCAATTGACTTGTTCCTTATAAAAATTTGACATTGTACTTAGTCATAAGAAATCGGTATTTCTGGATATATCTATATTGTTATTGATCATCTCTCTTTTTACTTCAGAGCTCACAGCAGTTAACAAATGTAATAGACGTGACTCCTTTAAACACATCCTTTGCACCTACTTTGTCGACCACTTCGCTACAAATCATACTTCCAAACAGGTAAGTGTTGAACAAGAATGATATCAATGAAATACTTATTGTTATTAAATTGAATTAGTGGTCTTATTACATTTAATTAGTGTCATACATTCATAAAGTTTTATTATTGAATCTTACTTTTTTTTTAGTGTATTGTTGTTGTTTAGCTCTAGGTTGGTCCTGAGCTACAAGAAAAATGTCCAACCAACAGAGGTAGCAATTTCCCAAATTTCTAAATCCACAAATGCAAATGATGCCTTTTTACTTAGGAGACTCTGAGCACCTCTATGATTTTTCTAAGGGCCAGTTCCTGTGGAAGTGTTGATCTGCCTTTGTGGATATGAGGGGAAATTCTATTAAGGAGCATAGAGTGGTAGATTTTTGAGGCTAGAGGTGAGAATGTAATTCTTCTGCAGTTCAGAGGTAGGTGACAATCACCTTTCTTTGGCAGTGGGATAACTGAAGACTTCAAGAAGGCTGTTGGTTTGTTTCCTTTATAGGTCTTATTATATTAGATGTTTATGTTTGAGGGTACACTTGCAGATGATGGCTGGCATATTATCTGGACCTGGTGTCCTTTTATTTCAGACTCACCTCTTTAGGAATTTTTGAACCTCTTCTATGTTAAATAGGCCAGTCTTGATCAGCAGATTAAGTCATATTTTGTGGTTGAAGAAAGGATTGTCATCAAGTTTGATGTTGTGTAAGCTCTATTTTTCAGGAAGCAATCTGAAGTATTGCTGAAATCAGGCATGTAGATGCTAGTCAGTGGCTTTCCCATAATGTGGATCGCTGTAGAAACTCTCTTGTTAGTAAGTTCCTTCATATCTACCCAGATAGCAGCATTCTTGTTATCTTTGTGGAGGTTGTCAAGTTCTTCAGTTTTGGACTTGATTTGCACTTCTAGTGTCTCATTGTACACTTCATCAAAAGTGACTTGAGCTGAATCGAGGTTCCTCCCAGTATTCTTACTAGATCTAAATTTGTTTCTATGCTGCTTTCTTCAGATCTCTTCTGGCCCTTGTTATTATCTCATTAGAAGCAAAAGTTAATGTCTTTTTCCTCTTTTGTGCTTTATCTCTGTTGAAAGTTGTTAAGGTGTCATAAACAACACTGCAGTTCTTGTCCCCAAGTCTGTTTATAAAAAGCAATGAATCTGTTGTGTACTGAAACTTAAACTACTTGCATGGCTTGGCATCCCCTGCTATTTTCCATCAGTTGATTTGTTTCATAGGACCTCTGGCTGGTACTTTGTGCAGTAACTTAACTTGCATTTGCATTAAACACTTTTGTGGCGACATTTTAACACAATCAAAAAAGGTTGTATGTACATGAATTTGAGCAAGGCTTTCCATAGGGATGATGATATGTCCAGAGTTAACTACCTCTATGGTTCTGAAACCTTATATTAGTAACAACAAGGTTCTTCATGTACTTTATCCGGTCGTGCTGCTTGCACAGATTCCCCGTGACTCTCTGTCACCACCCAATTCTATTTGAATTGGGAGCTTGAGTCGTGATAAATCTTTCATTAGCTAATTACACAACCATGGACGCCACCCCTATAGATGCACTGCAGTTACTCTTTTGATCGATCTTGATGATCCTGCCCATTGATCTTCTAGGATTCCTCCACTCAGCATCAAATTAAGAAGCAGTTGACTCAGTTGAGCTATTCCATTGCCCATTTTACAATCTGCCATGCTGCAGTCCCATGACTTTGCAGTATCCTTGGCAGGGTGGCTGAATGGCCTTGTCAAAGAGCAACCTGTAACTATGCAGGGCACAGTTGTCACTCTGTGAGATATTTTCAAAATATCCGCATACCCATGTACTTGCCATTTCTATGTGTATATTTGTTGAAAGTGAAGAGTATGTGTGTAGATCTCTAGCTGAGCATTAAAATCCCCACCTATTAAATGAAGGTTGTGTATCTGAATTGCACTGATTGTGGTAGATAGCTCTTGGAAGAATTGATTACCCATTACTTTTGGGAGTTTGTTGTGGGCTGTAGCATCAGTAAACAGTAGTTGCAGGGGTTCCCAATGGAAACAAGACTTGTTAACATCCACTACTGAGAATGCTATAGTCAAAGTCAGTCTGTTTCTTAATACAAAGTGGATGCAATACATGACAATCAATGAGACTGAAAGCAACCTGCCTATTTGTTCCAACAATGGCACACAAATCAAGATGGTTACTGACTTCAAGTATCTTGGGTCCTGTGTAGCTGACATTAAGAAAGACTTGCTGACATGCAAGGAGTTCCTCTAACCAGCTGCAAAGCATTTGACAATCAAATACTTCAAAGCCAACAAGTTTGGCCTCCTTCAGGGCATGTGTAGAAAGCATTCTTTTCTTTGGAGCCAAAATCTGGCTTCAGGATTATCTTGGTGGCACATACACCAGGTTTCTCATGAGCACTCAAAACATCTCATGACATGAGCACAAGGCCAAAGAGGAGATTTATGGACACATTCTACTCATCTTTATATTATTATTACTTAACATAGAGTAAGCTTTGTTGGCCATTGTTATCATGCTGAACATTAGGCCATATTAGATGTTATATTTTGGTCACTTCTGTACCTTAATAAAGGACAAAGATTACTCAACAACATTTATATTATCGACAGAGACACACAACAAGAAATTGAAGACCTACCAAGGCTAATGGGAGACAGAATTTCCTGGTGTGGTGAAATGCACCTCAATTGGATTTCTTGAAGAAGTTTCCTAAATCTGTGTTGTTAATATAGTTTTTATGTGCTATTGATATGGTGCCATGTAAAAAGCACCTGGTACACTCTGTAAAGTGGTTGACATTAGGAAGGGCATCTAACCTTAGAAACCATGCCAAAGCAGACAATAGAACTTGGCCCAGTCCTCTGGCTTGCCAGCTCCTGTGAAACTGTCCAACCCATAGCAGCATGAAAAGGGATGTTAAATGATGATGATGATGTGTGTACACACATATTTATACCAAAGTACATATGTACTTTACATAGTACATATGCACATATGTATTCAATATTTGACTTATTTATTAATTATGGATTTCATTGTGTTTTTTACAGAGAACCAAAACAGACTGCTGCTCAGAAACAACGCCAAGCTAATATGATACGTGAGGTGGAAGAAGGAAAACGTTCGTACAAATGTTCTTATTGTGGTAAAGGTTTCAAGAAATCAAGTCATCTAAAGCAACATATTAGATCACACACAGGTAAGTCAAGAGTGAGTTCTTTGTAAAAATATAAACATTTGTAAAATTTAAGTCATGGAGGTCCTGAGTAATTCTGAGATTTGGATCACTGTATTCTGCAACTGGCTATGGATCTACAGCGTTCTTCCCTAACTTCTGCATCTATCACTGGCTTCCTATTCTGCCTCCCTGCTTGCTTCCCTGACTGTCTGCCTACCTATCTTACCGTCTGTCTGTCTCTCTCTGTCATTCATTATCTCCTCCTTACTTTATCACTCATTAGTGACATCCATCACTCTCATTCTTTACCATCATGCTGTATCTCTTCAATTACTCCCTCTTCTATCACTCAACCAAAATGTAGCTATCTCTCACATTTCATTCTCTTCCATTAATCTTTCTTCTATCACCCTCTTGCTACTGTTACTCCAGTTCTCTTCTTTTTCTCTCCCTTCTATCATCTTGTCACTACTTCCACATTACTTTCTCTTCTGTTACCATCTTCATGTTCTTTCTATTCAATCTCCATACCAACAATTGTCATGTAGCTGACACTCTCTTTTCTATTACTCTCTCTTCTATCACACACTCTCCCTCTCTAGCTCTCTTCTTTTATTCTCTCTTCTATTCCCTCTTTGGTCTTGCTATCCTTGTTCTCTTTTATTATTCCCCTCTTTCTCCCACCCAGTTGTGTGCAGAAAGAAAGGAATAATGAATAGAGACAATGCCAGGAAGAGGGTCTCTTGAGACTTGTAAGGGACAAAACAAACTTCTTGGTGCCAATGAAAAAGCAAATAAAACAATGTAGGGTGCAGCAAACTCTTTAGTCTTGCTGGAAACAAGACAACATCTCTAGTACTGGTACCATGACAAAATGTACCCAGTTTGCACTGTAAAGGGGTTGGTGTTGTGCAGAGCATCCAGCTTTAGAAACCGTACCAAAAATGGTTACTGAGTCAGGGTTCCTGTTGTGGTGACGAACAAGAACACCCCTGTGGGATTGACAATAGACTGTCCAGACTGCTAAAGTTTGACATACCTTGTCAAGGGATGGAAGGTGTTGAAAGGTGTTTGGAGTTTAGCAGTTGAAGTAGTCGTTTTGTGTGTTGTGTGAATATATTTCTCCCTCCCCCACTTCGTTAATTATGTATCCTAATATACAGGATACAAAAGTGGTGATGAGTTGCTTGAAGCTTATGTTGGACGTTTAAAAATTTTTTTTTTGGTACAATGAAAGGCAAAATCATTGTAACATGGAAAACATAGTGGCCTCCATGGTACAGTTGCAACAGCAGCTACTGCAGCAGCAGCAATGGCAGCAGCAACAACAGAAACCAGCAGTTGCTGTAATTAATATTAAAGAAGTCAGAAAATACTTCAAGTTCATATTTGCTAAATAGTGTAGCAAACTCAATTGGAGAATTCACGAATAATCCAGAAGAAGGGATTACCTTCTCAGCATATCTGTGAAGATATGAAGGAATTTTCAATGAGGAATGCAAATATTGGTCTAATGAAAAAAAAGGTATGACTACTGTTAAGAAAGCTATCCCCTGTTGAACATGAAATATACTGTAACTACATACTGCCTAAAAGAAGCCAGATGAGATTTGTTTTGATGAAACAATAACATTTTTATCGAAATTAATAGAAACTTCGAAAATTGCACATGATGTCTCAGGAAATAAATTGCATTTCATAGGCAAAATGATAAGTAATGTGATATTTCATGGAAAAAACTTGAAAGCTAAAGTGTTTGTACTGAAGAATTCGATAAATCTATTCGGAATGGACTGGATGGAATTATTTAACTTATGGGACCTCCCCATAAATTTTTTCTGTAGAAATGTGAACAGTTCTTCTGCCAGTATAAATAAGGCATCCAAGGATTTAAAAATAGAGGTAAAAAAGCTATTTCCTGATTTTTTTTTCTGATGAATTAGGTCTTTGTACCAAAACAAAGGCAAGTTTTCAAGTAAAAGAAAATGCTACACTAGTATTTAAGCCAAAATGAATAGTGCCCTTTGCAGCATTGAAATAAGTCAATGAAAAATTGGTTAGACTTGAAACACTTGGGGTGATTGAAAAAATTGATTACGCAAAATGGGCGGCCCCAACAGTTTACATCAGGAAAGAAATAATAAAATATGTGCTGATTTTTCAACTGGATTAAATGAATGTCTGATGCCATATAATTATCCTTTACCAAGTCCCAAAGAAATTTTTGCAAAGTTAAATGGAGGAAAATTTATTTTCAGATACAAGTTGAAGAGGAGTGTTCAAAATTATTAGTGATTAATACCCATAAAAGATTATATAAATTAAATTGACTTCTTTTCGGTATCAAGATAGCACCTGGTATTTTTCAATAAGTAATGCTCTCAGGTTTGGATTTCACTGTAGCTTACCTCATAAAAAGTGTATCTCATTGTCAGCATGTTGGGCATGTTAAAAGGGTCTTAGAAAAAATAAAAGACTATGGGTTTAAGCTCAGCGAGGAAAAATGTACATTTTTTATGCCAAGAATAAAATATCTAGGGCAGATTATAGACAAAAATGGACGTAGACCAGATCCGTCTAGGGCGAGTGCAATAAAAAATATGCCTCCCGCAACAAACATTACAACATTACAAGCATTTTTAGGGTTTGCAAATTACTATCAGGTATACATACCGAATATGCATGATTTAAGAGCACTCCTTAACAACTTGTTATAGAAAGACATAAAATGGAACTGGTTGGACAAGTGCCAAAAAGCCTTTGAAGAAACCGTCTTAATGTTAGAATTGTCATTAACACATTTTCACCCAAATTTAGAAATAGTAATATCGTCAGATGCTAGTGAAAGTGGTATTGGAACTGTGATATTACACAAATATGAAGATGGTAGCCTAAAAGCTGTAGCTCATGCTTCGTGTTCCTTACTGCCAGTTAAAAAAAAATTACAGTCAAATTGAGAAGGAAGCTTTAGCCATCATATTTGCCATTAAAAAATTCTATGAATTTATACACAGAAGAAAATTCCGTTTACAGACAGACCATCACATTTTATTGTCGATCTATGGATCGAAAAAGGGTATTCCCACACACACAGCCAACAGATTGAAGCACTGGAGAATGATCTTACTGAACTAGGATTTCAAAATGGAGTATTTGCCATCTAAAAAATTGGGACATGCAGATGGTTTGTCAAGATTAATTCCAAAGTACTGTGAACCAATAGAAGACACAGTGATAGCAGCGTTAAGAGCTGAAAAGGAAATAAAAAATATATTGTGCAACGTTGACTGTGAATTGCCAGTCACTTTGGAGGAAATAAAAAGTAAGGCAGAGATGGACAAATTCATCACAAAAAAAAAAATATTTTCTAACGATAGTCAATCTCAAAAGGGGAGATGTGGTGACGAACAATAACACCTCTCTGGGATTGACAGTAGACTGTGAATATATTTCTCCGCCCCCCCCCCTGTATCCTAATAAACAGGATACAAAGATAACAAAACAACTATAGTGTAATATCATCATCATCAGAACTACCAGTGCCATCATCATCATCATCATCATCACCACTACCAGAACCACCAGTGCCATCATCATCAACACCACCGCTGCTGCAACCACCACACCACCACTACCACCACCACTACCACTGTTTTTATGTGCACTTTTCGATGCTGGCATTCAATGAAGAGGACTTTTTGAGGCTGTGTTGTATGGCTAAATGCCTTTCCTGCTGTCAAACTTTTTAGTTGCCTCTTATGACACTCAGGGAAACAGTGTAGCTATTCTAAAAACTGAGAAATATATATGGATTATAATTCACAGTGAAATATTTTACAAGAAAAGGAAAGACTGTCAAGTTGACTGACCTCAAAACTATCCAAAACTTAAATAACAATGACCCTTAGTTTACACGTGTTGATGATATCCCTCTCCTATCACTACCACCTCTGATTAAATCCTCACCACACTGAATCAGCTAGATGCATACTCCCTCCACCCATACCTGACCTGAATTACAAATCTCTCCTGCTATAATTAAGTTTACTGTGTCCCACTTTTTCCTCAATCCCATTCTCTTGGAATTGTAATCCTCTGGAATTTCTTCCATACTCAACCACATTTTTCTTACGAATATTCGTCTACATCATCAGGAACTAACATTAACCACATTAACTTCATCAACTTGGGAATGGTGATTATGGACATTGTCTTTCCTGAACCTCTGACTAACTTGAGCCTCTATGTGGGTCGTTCAATCTGCTGAAAATAGCAGCCAAATCTCTCTTAATTCATACCCCACTGGACAATGTAGTCCTGGGCTCCTTAAACATAGAAAAATGACAGGGTAGTCATGACTGGAATGTATATTGTCAGAGATACGCTCAATCAGGGCAGAAGAAGAAAAGCAACAACAACAACAACTAACTTACAAATAGAAAATAACAATCTTAATTACAGTGAATTCTATGTGGGAGTTGCTGTGATGTCTGTAACAATAATTTTAGAAATAGCAAATCTTGGGCAATGTAAGAATCAGATGTTGTACGAGGGCTGATGAGTGGAAGGGTTGAGGTAAGCTGTTAAAATTAGGGTCAACCTTCATTCAGTATTCAGTATTTTGGTACAGTTTCTTTTAAACAATGTTTCTGTAAGATGTCAGACTAATTAGGTATACAGCAGCAATATAAGTTAGAATATCAGTCTCATCTAAACGTACACATACACACGCACATACATGCTGACTTACACAGATACACAGAGAGAAACACACATTATCTCCTACACACTCAAACAAACATGCAAGCACACCTAATCACAAAGCAACACACACATACACATAAATACACATAGTAAAAAGTTTATAGATCTACACTGGTTTCAATAATGAATATTCAGTTGTTTAATCAAGTGAACTTTCCATTCAATGAATTACTCTGTAAATATTCCAAAGACACATGTATCCTTAATATAATTATTAGGTATAGGCACAATTGTGGCTGTGTAGTTAAGAAGTTTAGTTCCCAACTACAGGGTTTTGGGTTCAGACACACTGTGTGGCAGCTTGAATAAGTGTCTTCTATAGCCCTGGGTTGACCAAAGCTTTGAGTGAATTTGGTAGACAAAAACTGAAAGAAGCACACCGTATATACATACATACATAATTATCAGCATGGCTGAGTGGATAGAAAATTGGATTCACAATTGTGAGGTTGTGAGTTCGATTCCCAGACTGGGTGATGTGTTATGTCCTTGAGCAAGACACTTTATTTCACATTGCTTCTTCTACCTGGAGTTGTGACCGATAGATAGTATTAGCAATTAGAAAGACCAATGGAAAACATTGTTTCCTTGGTCCGATTTGATGAAAGTCGATCGACTGTCAATATATATAATTAATAGCAACAGAAGCAGTTTTAATACCAAAAGGTAATGTTTATCCCCATTTATAAGCCCACTGGCTATTTACAACACCAGTGCCTAATCAGGCACTGAGATTCTATGTATGTTGCTAGTCGAGGAATCTCTAGCTTTCAGGTGTCTACCATCGACAAGGCCAAGGAAGGCTGAAACCACGTAATCTGGTAGTCCTGGTAGCAATGTCCTGATAGCAATATAAACATGAGAGCATCACAAGTCCATATGAGAGATTCCCTCATGGTAACTCGCAGTACTCTGTGTTCTAACACAACATCATCATCATCCTCATCATCATCATTTAATGTCTGTTTTTCCATGCAGTCGTAGGTTAGACGGTTTGACTGGAAACTGGCAAGCTGGGGAGCTGCACCAGACTCCAGTCTATTTTTGGCTTGGTTTCT
>JAOPUL010004744.1:64225473-64237400 GCA_027564515.1 Octopus rubescens
TCTGATGGAATTCAAAGGGTAGCATAATCCGGTGAATGGAAATCCATTAATTAGGTACGCCAAATCATCGTTGGAAGGACATAGATGGTCTGTGTGAGCATGCAATAATAGGTAATTCGAAAATAAAAAATAACAAAACAACAACAGTGAAAAAGATGTACATATGGAATGTATTAGATTGACGCTCAGTATAAGATGGAAAAAAGAGTAGGTGTATAATGTTTCGAGAATGGCTCTTGACTTTGCCTTTCATCATTTTGGGGTCGATAAAAAAACTACCAGTGGTGCGCTGGGGGTCGATGTAATTGACTTACTGCCACACCCAAACTTACTAGCCTTGTGCCAAAATTTGAAACACACACCTAACAGTCCAGGGCTGTGGATTAATGGAATAGCCTATACACAATCTTCTCTTTGTGAAATTTTAGAAATTATGAAATCTGAAATGTTGAAGAGCTCAGTAATAAAGAAACTGACTGGTTTTCTCTTCTGAACAAATTACTTAATTAAACTAAATTCTTCATTTATTTCATCTTAATTTTTTTTTTTTTTTTCTTTTTAATTAAGCGACTCTTTGGCAGCAGTCTTCTTAAAGAAGTGTCGGAAAACTTGAGCTTAAGATCCAGGAGTTTTCTAGCTCCACCAAATAAGAGTATGTATATTTTCTCCCAAAACCATTTCCTTTTTATGTTTGTTTTTTTTCAATGCTGGTATGGGTTAGATCAGTGGTTCCCAAAGTGGGTGGTACTGCCCCACTGGGGGCAGTGGAAAGATCCCGGGGACGCTGAAGAAAAGTGGGGGCAATAATGGGGTGGCCAAATGGGTGTCATATCATCATCATCATCATTTAACGTCTGTTTTTCCATGCAGGCATAGGTTAGACGGTTTGACTGGAAACTGGCAACCTGGGGAGCTGCACCAGACTCCAGTCTATTTTTTAGCTTGGTTTCTACAGCTGGATGCCCTTCCTAACGCCAACCACTCCAGAAAGTGTACCACCGGCACATACATAGATATATATACGACGGGCTTCTTTCAGTTTCCATCTACCAAATCCACTCATAAGGCTTTAGTCAGCCCAAGGCTATAGTAGAAGACACTTGCCCAAGGTGGCATGCAGTGGGACTGAACCCGGAACCATGGGGTTGGGAAGCAAACCTCTTACCACACAGCCAAATCTATTTAAAATTTTTAAAGTATATTACACTGCACCATGTATAATGTATATAGGAGGAAAATTAAACGAAAGAACATGATTTTATTTAACAGATACAGATACAAATTAATACAATTCTAAAGCAGAGTATGTTTAATCTTTATCAATCCATTTAAAAAGTAAAGAACAAAACTATTTTTAACACACTGTATGCAAACTAACCAACTTCAAAAACAGGGTCTGTTCACTCAATTCAGAGTACAGTATAACAGTATATTGCACAGTATTGTACATTATTCCTGGATTTCTGGAAGCCATATATGCAGTCCAGTAGTGTATATTAATATTTTAAGGGCCCTATTTTACTTAAAACTCAGGCTTTAGGTTTTTATCAAGTTGTTTTGATGAACATTGCTTTCATTTAAATTCAATTTACTTTTACTTAATTCAAGTTATCACATCAAATAAGGTTTCTTTCCACAATTGTTGTTAACAGATACAGGTACAAATTAACAGATACAGGTACAAATTAACAGATACAGGTACAAATTAACAGATACAGGTACAAATTAATACAATTCTAACAACATCTGAACATCTAACAACATCTGGATATTTTAAATCCTCTTAATCTCTCTTTGTCCCTTATTCTTAACCTTTCTTCATGGCAAAGAATTATATTGTCAGTTATTCGTTTTGATTTCAGTTTTTTTTTGTTATGTTTTGTTTTTTGTTTTGTTTTTGTTTTCAATCATTTCAATTTCTTTATAGTCCTATTGATTACATTAAAGGAGTGAACATGATATTAAATGATTTGAGCCTCCCACAAGAGAAACAGCCAAATGTTATTGCAGCATATCTCAAGACACCTTATCCTAATCTACATGTAAGTTTGTTTTTATAGTCTCTGTTTTCTAATGTGTGTGTGTGTGTGTGTGTGTGTGTGTATTTTGGTTTTTATTCATCTTATTCTCTTTTAATTATAATGCACAATGATTTCAATATCAGGACGAGTTAACAAGGGAAGCCTCTACTTGGTCTCATATCCTGCTAGAAACAAATACCAAATCTTCCTTAAATCATGCCCTTCAGTCCTAGATGCTATGTCTGGTCATCGTATCTATCTATATCTATCTAGCTATCTAGCGCCATCTTTTCATCATGTGAACTACACGTGCCTTCCTAACCATCTCCTTTCCACTGGATTTCTCCCTCTCCTCTTTCCGACGAAGGGCAATGCCCAAAACGTTAAATGTACTCTTTTTCTTTCTTCTTTTTTTCCATCCGAGCGTGAATCCAATATACTCTACATGTGTGTCCTCTTGACTGTTGTTGTTGTTTTTTTATTGATCATTACTACATATATATATATATATATATGCATGTGTGTGTGTGTGTGTGTGTTCATGCATGTGCTTGTTTGTGCATGTATGCTTGCATTGTTGTAGTATTGTTGGTTTGTTTATAAATCTTTTCCCCCTCCTGGGACTATTTTACATGTTTCTGCTATGTCTTGATGATGTCTTTCTTCTGCAGTATATATGCTACAGTCTTTATTGCCTGGTTACCAGAAGTAAGAGTTGTGGAATGACTACCCCTGCTGACGAAGCTCTACAGGGATATCATATTGACAGTAACCCCTCTACACATCGTAGCGGCAAATGGCTTTGGCACTCTCCTACAAAGAAGGTGTGATATATTTTGACTTGCTTTTATATCCAGTAAACTCTTGGTTTAACACTTTAGCATTTGATCCGGCCATATCCGGCCCAAATATTCTACCAGTTTTATGTTCCAACTGGCTAGATCTGGCTTCTCACACCAACCCTACAATGTTATTCTAAAAATAAACAATCACATCATTGTAATCTTGAAGGTTTAAGATAATGGATGGTAAATTTAAAATAATGTGAATAAATAAACATTACATTTGACAGAATAATCTGAATGCTAAAGGGTTAAACCGGCCATATCCGGCCCAAATATTCTACCAGTTTTATGTTCCAACTGGCTAGATCTGGCCTCTCACACCAACCCTATAATGTTATTCTAAAAATAAACACTCTCATCATGTAAATCTCAAAGCTGCAAGATAATGTATGATTAATTCAAAATAATGTGAATAAATGAACATTACATTTGACAGAATAATCTGAATGCTAAAGGGTTAAACCGTCCATATCCAGCCCAAATATGCTATTTGTTTTATGTTCTAGCCAACCAGATTCAGCCTATCGCACTTACCCTTCAATGCCATTATAAAATATACAATCACATCATCATAATTTTGAAGCTACAAAATAATGCATGATTAATTAAAATCAATGTGAATGAAAAAGCATTACATTTGGCAGTATAATTTGAATGCTAAAGGGTTAATCTGCCATTTTCATTTTCACAGCTACATTATCAAATGTGTCCTTCCTTTTTTATATTTTTAAGGGAAGTAGGGTGAGGAATGATTTGAAGGAGATTTAGCTGCTATTTCAAGCAGGTTGATTGGTTATGTAGAAGCTCTTTAGATAGTTTGTAGTTATTTATTGTTGCTGTTGTTTATCCTTCCGATCAGTTCAGGTGCAGGAAGCCTATGATTAAAAGGGATTTCTAGGGAGCTGAAGTTCAGGGGTAGAAATGATCAGGGAAAAGGATTAGTGTATGGCCTTGTAAGTCGTAAGACACAGTGTAGGTGATGAGAGGAGGTAACAAAGGACTAGCCAGCTTCTAAGTGCAGAGGCAGATGTAGCAGCTGTAGAAAAGACAGTGAGAGGAGATAAGATATACCTTTTTTTTTTTTTTTGAAGATAGTAGGATACACTTTGAGAAAGATTTGACTGGTGTTTCTAGCAGGTCGAATGACTCAGTAGAGCAGTCATGGGCAACCTCTGGCCTACGGGCAACATGAGCCTATGTGACTTTCTAAATGGCATGCCTGACGAAAAATTACCATTAATGTTTTTAGTGCAACCCGCCTGATGATGAATCATGTCTCATGCAGCCTGTTTCTTAGAAAAGGTTGCCCATGCCTCCTGTAGAGTCTCCCACAGTTCAATTTGAAATAAATAAAGTCACATTTTAATTTCAAAGATGAAGCACTGTCAATTGAGAAATTTGAACTCACAAACGAAATAGTTAAAATACCTACTTGGATATTGCCTCTTTAATAATTTCTTTTAGTGGCTAGAAACTTTAGAAAAGTTCAAGTTTTACCCTCAACAGAAAAAAAAAAAAGAGAATGAAAAAAAAGTTGAAAAAATTGTAAGAGTTATAACTTTTATAAATAAATAAAAAATCATTTATTTTGATTGTAGCTAGAATCCATTTTATAACCAAAACTTTCATTACAAATATTCTGTCATCAAATATACATATAAGTCATTGTTTTTCTTTATTCTATGGAAATTCCAACCCTTTTGTTACTATATTTCTGTTGAAACACACTACCTTTGTTTTAATTAATTTTGAAAAATAATGAAGAATTTAGTAAAATAATTGTTGTATTAAGTTGGTGTTTGGAACATAAATTAACATGAAATTTTGATGGCAAGTTTTAAGTTCTAGATCACTTTACAACAGGAAATTTATTTCATAGAACCAAGGGCAGTCTCAGGCAAGATAGTCTCAAAAGGGTTAAAAAAAGAAGTTTTCTTCCTCAAATATTTAAATATATTTTTTTTACTCTTACTATATATAATAACAATACAGTTTTATTTTTAAGTTCTTCTTCTGTCATCTGTTTGGTGATCCCATTACAATGAGTCTAACCATTTGCTGTAGAGTCTGAGAATCCCATGTCTCATCTTGTTCATCACTCCAGCGCCTGATATCTCCCACAGACTGTGGAAGCTGCCTGTGTCCTGTCTCTGGCAAAGCTAATACCAACAAGTTGGCAACTAGGCAGAAGAATGCAAAGATCACACTTGGTCCCCAAGAGATGTAACGAGCCTGTAATTAGTCGAAATAACCATATTATTAAATTGAAATAAATATTGGTTTCAAATTTTGGCAGAAAGCTAGCAATTTCGGGGGAGTGGGTAAAGTTGATTACATCGACCTCAGTGCTCAACTGGTACTTATTTTATAAACCCCAAAACGATGAAAGGTGAAGTCGACCTCAGCAGAATTTGAACCCATAATGGACAAAATGCTGCATTTTGCCCAGTGTGCTAACAATTCTGTCAGCTTGCGACCTTAATAAATCTAAATAAATGTCAAGAAATATTCTTAGTATTTTATCTGCCATTAGAAGAGTACAAAAAAAGAATATATTTATAAATATTCATCAAATATATTGTTAATGTAATTCCATGTAAAGTATATATAGAGAGTACTCCCCACAATATTACTTTTCTCATCACCATGTCTCTCTACAACATGTAGCTGCCTATTACTGCCTCTCTTTCAATGCTCCCTCCATTACCACCCTGTCACTCTTACCACTAAGCACTCCCCATCACTTTTAAGCCCTGTTTTCTAGTCACCTTCTGGGTTAGGTTTATCTTGAACAAAAACAGACAAGGTAGAAAAAAAAACCAAAAAAAAAAACCTCTTTAATCTTGCGGGGGCGAAAATATTTCTGGTAGTGGTGCTATGATAAAATGCACCCAGAACACTTTGTATAATGGCTGAAGTGGTTGGCAAATGAATGGAGACTGTGTAGAGAGAACTCTTTAGTCATATTGATTTGACACTCTCTTTAATGCTGGTGCTATAATAAAATGCACCTAATGCACTCTGTAAAGTGGTTGGTGTTAGGAAGGGCATCGAACCATACAAAGCATAGCAAGAGAATATGTACAAACGAGACCTAGTCCTCTCCAACTCATCTAGGACAGCAGTACCACTGAATAAGAACTGACTTTGACTGTGATTCTCTGTCCAAACTATGCCAGCATTGAAAGTGGCCCTAAAATGATGATATATTTATATGAAGTCTCTTATCCGTAATTGTCCTCCTCCTCTTCATCTTCGCTGCCACCAGCGTCGCCATCGATAGTCACAATGACTTTATGACCATACCAGAATGTGCAACAAAATCTCTCCAGTTGATCGAAGTGTCATCTTATCTATTTTCTGATGCCTAATTAGATAAGGACTAACTTAATTACTTCTTTGCTTACTTCCATGCATGCTATACCCTCTCACTAATATCAAACATTATAGCAGCGATTTAAGGCGGTGAGCTGGCAGAATTGTAAGCGTCGGGCAAAATGCTTAGTGGCATTTTGTCCGTCTTTACATTCTGAGTTCAAATTCCACCGAGGTCGACTTTGCCTTTCATCCTTTCAGGGTCAATAAAATAAGTACCAGTTGAGCATTGGGGTTGATGTAATTGACTTATGCCTTCCCCCATCTTGCCAAATTTTGAAACCATTATATCATTGATCTAAGAATTTACATTTTTTTCAAATGAAACCACATGACAATGTATCATCATCATCATCATCATCATCATCATCATCATCATCATTTAATGTCTATATTCAATGCTGGCATGGATAAGATGGTTTGACAGGATCTGACAAGCCAGAGGACAGTATCAAGCTCTAATGTTTTCGTTGGCAAGATACCTGTGACTGAATTGCCCTTCCTGATGCCAACCACTTTACAGAGAGTACTGGGTGCTTTTTTTTCAGGGTATCAGCACTAGTAAAGTCATCAAGTAACTTGCAAGACAAGACTCCTCAACTGAGTCGGGTATAGGATTGAGTGGAGTGACTCGGCTCTATGCCAGGTGGTGAGAGGTTAAAGTATAACAGAAGGATAGGAACAGGTGTCTTGCTGTGGAGACACATGGCTACCCCCAGCAGGAAAGAGAGAAAGGGATAGTTAAGGTAAGGTGTCAGGGTGTATCCTTAAGAACATCACCCTCTGCTAAAATTATATTTCTAACTCTCCTTCTCTATATCACTATCTTCAACTAACCTTTTTAATCATGTAATAACTATTACGTTCCCCCTACCTCATGTCATGGATGCTTCTTTCTCCCTCTTATTTTTCCTTCTTTTTCTCTCGCTGTTTACCTTTCCCTTCAACTAATCACGGGAAAGCATTACGGACGGGCTAACAGAGGAACAAGCAAAATTATTATAAGATAGTCTTCTCCATAATAGACACAAGGCATGAAATTAGGTGGTGGTGGTGGGGGTAGGGCTAGTCGATTACATTGACCCCAGTGCTCAACTGGAACTTATTTTATTGACTCTGAAAGGATGAAAGGCAAAATCGACCTCAGAGGTATTTCAACTCAGAATGTAAAGACGGATGAAATGTCACTTGGCACTTGTCCAGCATACTAATGATTCCACCAGCTCATCATCATCATCATCATCATCATTTAACATCTGTTTTCCATGCTGGCATGGGTTGGACGGTTTGACCGGAGCCGGCAAGCCCGGGTGGGCTGCACCGGTACTAGTCTGATTCATCACCTTAATAATAATAATGATGAACTTATTCTCAGGTGCACTTCAAAAGAGTAAAAGAGGGGACAAAAAACAGTCACATAAATCAAGCTAAAGAAAGACAGCAATGAATGCCAAAAGTGCATGCATAGTTCACAGAATAAAACACAAAAAGGCAGAAAAATGAATACTAAAAGAGCCATAAAGAGGAAAGGGTGCATAGCCAGCCATGTCAAGAATAGTGCTAGTGAATTTTTGGAAGTATGGAATTTTAGAAAGATGTTGTGTCCTGAGAGCTAACAACTGACATGGGTAATTCATTCCATGTTTTGATAATTCTGAGTGCAAAAAAAAAATGTTTCTGAAAGTCATGAGGTCAATCTACATACATCCTTGTTAGGGTGACCACAGGAGTATATCAGTTATGAGTGCTTGCAATGTACTGCAAAATGCATGTGTCTATTTAGCATCTGGAATGCAAAAAGACTGACAAATAATTTAATTGGATTCTTTTTCCACACAGTATTCAAAATCAGGCATGGGTAACCTTTTTTGAGAAACAGGCAGCATATAACACAACTCATCATTAGGTGGGCCACACTTTTAAAAGCTCAGGATAATATCACATTAGGTGTGCCATTCAGAAAGACCTGCAGGCCGTAGTTTGCCCATGACTGTTCAAAATGAGCAGTAATATATAATATACAGGTGTAAGTACCATCGAGTTTTACTTTCATTGTTTGGTGAGATTCCAAGCAGTTTAATAACACCGATTCCATTCTAGCATACATGGAAGAAGATTCTCTTTAGATTATCAGGGGGAATGATGACTTCTAAATAATGCTGAGGCCATCAAGAACAGTCCATTTTTTCATAAGACATATTTTTACATCTTCTTCTGTAGATGCCCTGTTCTTAAATATATAAAAAAGTCTACAGATTTTAGAGGGTTTTATTTGAATATGGCTATTGAGTCCTCCTGAAGTGGTATAAAAAATCCCAATATATGTCAAGAGGCAGACTAACAAGTCTTTTTAGTTATAGCTGTTGTATCTCTTAAGACTACACATATCCTCTTAAATGTTTTATTAATTTCAGTTGTATTTGTTTGCTGTTAAAAACGCTTTGATATTTTGTATTGACAAAATTAATAAAGTGAGCTTTAGATATCTAGAATTACCTCCCATATTTTTTATTTCATATCACAGTTTGTGAACAATACTTTCATTGCTTAGAGACTTCCAACAGGCCAATCACTAGCTTATTTTAAGAATAATTAAAGTATTCTTTTGTAGCAAGATTTGAAACCGAATCAACAAATTGCCTAGTTAAACTCCCAGCTTAGTAACAGCCTTTTCATGTGATTGGCCAAGTTATGGACCAATCAGCATCAAGATATCACATGATACATCTTTCTAGAAGCCTTTAGAATATCTCCTAACAAGGCTTAAAGACTGGTATGCAATGGGTGCTAAATTTCAGTTTGTGGGCACCCGCACCTAAGCTAACCCCACTTTCATTTTGCTGCTTTTAACAGTTGTTCTAATGACTCTTTACTGAACCTAAACAATAACTATAATTTGCGGTCATTAATCCAGCATGGCATATTCTCTCCTGTTCTGGCTGCTTAATTACAGAGCCTTCTTAATCAACTGTTTGTAATAGCTACAGAATTATCCTTCCAGTTTTAATTCATGACCAACATGGAAAATATTTGTGCAGCGAAATAAAATTCTGTTAATTCTTCATGAGTGTCATGTATTCATAATATGCAGCCAAACCATCAGCATCTCACATCTTTTATTCTATGACCATCATGACATCGGTAACCACACCTCATGACATCGGTAACCACACCTCATGACATGGGTAATCACACCTCATGACATCGGTAACCACACCTCATGACATCGGTAACCACACCTCATGACATCGGTAATCACACCTCATGACATCGGTAACCACACCTCATGACATCGGTAACCACACCTCATGACATGGGTAACCACACCCCATGACATGGGTAACCACACCTCATGACATCGGTAACCACACCTCATGACATCGGTAACCATACCTCATGACATCGGTAATCACACCTCATGACAATTTCTTATTGATGAATATTGTCTTCTTTTCCTCTTACTCCTAATTGATTAACATCTGTTTTCTATGTTGGCATTAGCTGGATGGTACAACAAGAACCAACGAACCAGAGAACTGTATTGAGCTCTTAAAATGTTTAACATTCCATACATTAAATCTCTTAACACTGACTTAGCTATGGTTCGTTTATGCAGATGTCGTGTGTGAATCACGTGGGGAAATTTTGTCACACTTTCACATTAATAATATGTGATTTCGTACACTGAATAAACGTGGTTGACATGGAAACTGATGTAGCTGAGTATTCCTATCTAAAATCAATGATGCAATCATGTAAAATTCGATAGAAAATAAAACATGGGTTTAACTTACCAGGATACCAGAAAATGGTGATAACATGCTTCCAATTCTTGATGCAGTACTTGCTAAACCCATTCCAGCATTTCTGAAGAGCAACCAAAATATTACATTTCATAAATATACATCCATATATGTATAGAATTAATATCTAGTGCCATCAAAACATGGCTATTCTTTAAGAAAAGAAAATACTGCTATTTTAACCCCAGGAAGGCGACCCTTCCAGCTGGTTATTCAGTGCATTTCGCACTCGGTTATTATTACAAGCGGGGGATAGCTCCTACTACAACCCGGTTCGGAGACCACTATATCACATGATTTCGATCTTATTGGATCATCTTCAGTGATGGGTATTCGTCCGCCGGTCGTGGCAGCAGTCCAACTCCGCTTGCAATATATAAAGAAATTACAGTGCCGTACAGTCGCTGGGTTTGCTATTAGCAAACTAGTCCGCTAAGAAATATCTATTAGAGACGGGTGGTGGGTGAATACCCATCACTGAAGATGATCCAATAAGATCGAAATCACGTGATATGGTGTTCTCCGAACCGGGTTGTAGCAGGAGTTTTCTCCCGCTTGCAATAGTAACCGAGTGCGAAACGCACTGAATAACCAGCTGGAAGGGTCACCTTCCCGGAATTAAAATAGCAGTATTTTCTTTTCTTAAAGTATAGCCATGTTTGGGTGGCGTTAGTTATCACTGGTCAACAGCCAAAATGGTTCTTACATGTAAATATGTACATCTTACTAATTTCATAGCACTAAATTCAGTTATGATATCCATTTTTTTTTGCTATCGGACCAGAATGCCTTAATATGAGATCGAAATTATGTTCCTCGTATTGCATTATTAATACATTGTATAACATAAGTAACTCAGATATAAACATATTAAATTATTTTTATTTATTTTTTAACACTGAGTATATTAACAAAACATTTCTGAACAACATTCTGGACATAATAAAACTTTACAAAACAATTCTAAAAATATTTCTGGATTTTTCTTTTACGCTTGTTTTGCTGGCTCTCCTCGTCTTGCAGTGTCCAGCAGTAGTCGCCCATCATGTTGGAATTGAACCAATCCTGATACCTACTCTCCATTATGGCAATGTTTTTGTGAAACCTCTCTCCATGTTCATCACTGATGTCTTCTAGATTATTTGGGAAGAAATACAGATGAGAATGGAAGAACTGAAGCTTCAACAACATTCGTGAACCCAGAGTGCGATAATTTTGTATCATGGTTTCAACAATTTCTTTAAAGCTATCTGCACGTTGGTTTCCAAGAAAGTTCTGTGTCACATCTACAAATGATTTCCATGCATTAATCTCCAAAAGGTTTAGTGTTTTCGTAAACTCACTATCATTAGCCAGCTTTTAACTTTGCTTCAGATACCACTCTACCCAATTTATTACACAAATACTGAAACCCATTACCTGGCCAAGCCTAATTTGAGATGCAATGGGGGGAGTAATACTTTTTCTGGATCCACGTGGGATTTGTATAGACAGTTGAATCTACCGGATGCATCCTTTGGTCTTGTTTGCCAATCCTTCTTCATGTAGCGCTCTACTATTCCACAAACAGAAAACACATATGCTTTGTGTAACCTGTCTGAAGACCTAGAAGTAGACTAATTACTTTGAGATCTCCACAAATTTTTCACTGGTGCTTCTGGTACTGAACTGAGGAAAGCAAAATCTTCATAGTTTCATAATTCTCAGTCGCATTTGTTGATTGTGCAATTGGTACGGAGGGAAGATGATTTCCATTGTGGAGATGGACTACTTTTAGAGTATTTTTTCTAGAATCAATGAACAACATCCAATCATCTTGTTTGTATGAATCAGATTTACATAGTTGTTGCATGAGAGAATCTGCATCATGACAATAGCAAAGG
>JAOPUL010004744.1:64250891-64261568 GCA_027564515.1 Octopus rubescens
CACACATACTTACATATATACATATATACTTACCACAAATATAAACAAATAAAAACAATTCTACGCAAGACAGGTTCTTTGATGATATACAACATGCCGGGAAGTTGGCAACGTGATCTCACTGCCGTGTCTGTTAGCTGTTTGTGAACACGTGGATGTTTCTCCCGCTGCTGTTCCGATATAATTGTGTTCATTGGCATTAATTCATTGATTACAGCATTTTCTGACACATCTGATTCCATTTCTGGTAGACGACCATTACATTTAACAGAGTTGCTTTCGTTATAAATATTACGATCGACTTGTAATGCTTCTTGAGGTACCGACGAAACGTTGTAAGTACCGAGATAGTCGTCTGTTTCATTAGTAGCATTTACATGTCGATCATTGTCATGGAGGCTATTAGACGATGTTTTATTAATGCAAGGCATACTTTCAGTACGAATTCCGAGGTCTTCATTCTGAATATATATATAAGTCATTACTGCACTAAATGTTCTTTTTAAAACGATTTCATTCTTAGCCGGCATCTGTTGGAATGTATCTAGGTCAGTGTTTATATTTTCTTCCTTTGGTGAATATATTTCATCAAAGTTTACACTTGTATTTACTGTGTCTGTTACTATGTTTTTAGTTTGCTGTAAGTCAGTCTTTCCCATGTCTTCATTGATGTTGTGTATGTCTTGGAGACTAGTGTTCTTGGTGGTATTCAGATTTGTTTGGTTTGTCCGTTTGGAAAGAATATTCTTGGCGTCAGTATTCAGTTTTTGTGTTTGTTGGGAGACAGTGTCTTTGCTTTTGATGTCAACACTTGTGTCTTGTACATGCTTTGAGGAGCTGGAACTATCGTTTACAACAGCGTCTATGTCTTCTTCCTGTTCGTGACAATTGTTTTCGATGTTAACATTTACATACATTATCTGATGGCAGGAAGTAGATTCTGTCAGTTGGAAATCTCTCTGTAGATGTTGATCAATATCTACAACCAAGCTTTCAGGGTTAACATTTGAACTGTCGACATTTCTGATTTCAGAGTAATCGATTTTCGTTGTATCAATATTTCTGTCTCCTGTTTGAGCAGAATCAATTTTCGAAGAGTTGACATTTATCTGTTTTGCATGCTGAGCGGACGTGTTTGTGATGATGTGGACATCTTTCTCTTGTATTTTTTGTGAAAAACTGTTCGAAGATTTGTGAGCATTGTCGATATTTTTAGTGTCGTCCGTGATTTGGGTAGGTATTTCTCCTGTATAGACATTTAATGAAGGTTGGTTGGAATTCAGTTCTGCAGAGTCTACAGCACCATTACCAATTATATGAGACGAGGTCTCAGAGTTGGAGGCTTCTGATCCCAACGGATCAAAATGGCGATAAACATACGCCACCTGGTCATAGTCAACATCGTTCTTTTTTGCTGCTTTCCTAATCAGACGTTTTGCTTCTGTCCATCTGTCTTTGGCAATTAACCAACGGATAGACTCATCTATAGACCTAAAACAGTGAGAGGCAAGGGATTATTCTGCAAAAGAATCAAACCGAAGAAGTAGTTTCAAGATGAAGTAACATAATAAAGGTCACTTTAAAAAGATGTCGTTGGAATTAGCAGGAAAGAAATGCGACAAATGATAAAAAGTATCACCGAAACAAAACAAATAAAAACATAAAAAAACAGTCACCACCACCACCACCACCACCACCACCACCACCACCACCACCACCACCACCACCACCAACAACAACAACAACAACAACAACAACAACAACAGCAACAATAACAACAACAACAAAACAAATACAAAGAAAAATGCTAAATAGATTATATTTTGTAATAATTAGCTATGATTATGCTTTCTCATTGCATATAATATTGTCAACATGCAAAGTGTTTTCAATGTAAAATGACTGTATACTGGGTAGAAATGTCTTGCTTATAAGCGGTACCCGTATCAGACAATATAGGAATTTATATCATTGCTGGTGCTTAGTTTTAATCACATAAAATATTTTATGTTAAGTTCGATCGATTTTTATTTATTGAATTGTCAGAAGAGGGGGACGTAGTTATGAGGTCCTCCCTTGTATAATGACATTGCTACAATAGATGTTCAATTTAAACTTCCATAGTTCGATATATACATAAAAAAGGTGTAAGCAGAGAAGGAATTCCAGAGAAAAAACAAATGATTGAGTGAAGTATTTAGCGTGGAATGTGTGGTGTGAGATTATAGCAAAGGAGATGAGAGCATGAGACTCAGGGTCATCGAATAAGCTTTGATGGAGGTGTCATGTAGTTTGGTAGTTCAGATGAAAAGATGCTGTTGCAGTAGCCTCATATAAACACAATGCATTCGATTAATCGAGAAGCCCAATCAACACTGATCAAACAAATCTATGATAAGAGGCGTTTCAACCATGAGCATCCCATCTTTTTGCATATTTGGGACAGCTTCTTTTTAGGATGGTAGGGTGTGATTAAAAGGAGTTTTTTGGCTTTGTTTTAACAGGGTAAGCGATCACGTGGAAACTCCCTTATTGGCTCAAATATCTCTGATACTGATCTCCGTACTTCAGAAATGTAACTCACAATTCTGGAAATTTCTAGAGTAGGGAGGCACTGAAAATGGATGGTGGACTGGAAAAGTTTTGAATTATTGTTGCCCCAGCATGGCCGCAGTCTGATGACTGAAACAAGTAAAAGGTAAAAGATAGTTTATTTTCTTAATGTCTCTGTCAATCGATGAAGGACAACAACGTGGTTCTTTTCAGGGCGTCCGATACGTGTGCATGTGTGTGTGTGTGTGTGTGTGTGTGTGTGTGTGTGTGTGTGTGTGTGTGTGTGTGTGTGTGCATGTGTGCGCACACGCGTGTATGTAGATTAACCTTAGACCGGAGATCCACTCCGGGGGTCTATAATAGAGCGGAATTCGTTAAAGACACCAAAGGACTAGGCAGCAATGTTAAACCAACATTAAGTTCACTACTTTTCAATAACGAAATATTAATCAACTTACATTAATTAAAAACACTACTGCTAATTACAAGCTTAATGAACAATAATAACACATCTAAATATCTAAATACATGACCCAGTAAAAGTTATTGTTATTGTTTTTGTTGTTTTTGTAAAATTTCTTGTCAGAGCTGATCAGGCAGACGATGATTGAAGACATTCTAGTCGTGACCACCATGTCTTTTCAAACATGTTTAGTCTCGAGCTACATGACGCGAAATATCCTCCGCTCAACACTTTTCTAAAAGGTAGCATAATGCGTGTCTTGAGAGAGATTTGGTTGCTATGTCTAACAAATCAAGTGACCATGTATGGAGCAAAGTGCAGGATTCCACTTTGGCTTTAGCAGAGAACGTTAAGCGTTCTGGTCCACGCCGGTGACGAGAGATATACAGTAATAATATGTAAACTGTTTAACAACGAACGACAATCATGAGCACTGCGACTCCATTAAGTCTGGAATACCATCAGACAACGTGCCATATCAACAAGAATTATATAACACAACAACAACGACAGCAACAAAACAAAATACTTCATTAATATAATTGCAATAGGTGTCCCGTGTCTTATAACAATGAAGGCGGCGTGAGCAAAATTAATTTACAAACATTTGGGGAAATGTTTATATGATAATTAACGAAAGTACACAAATAAATAAAGGAAATTATTTTTTTTCTTCTCTCAGGAGAACTTACCATATCTCAATTAAGGAAGGGCAGAAGAATAAGGCGAAAACAGCGTGCAATATTCGCCAATTGAAATTCCGGAAAATATAAGCTATTGGCGCCATCATCATTACGCCAGATACCCACATCACGCCACCAAGTAGTAGAACATGGGTTCGATTTTCAGTAGGGAAAAGCTCGGCTATCATTATAGTTCCCGGTACATTCATACCCTAGGAGAAAAGTGTAGAAAAAAAGAAGTAATTTATATACCATATTTTCCGGCGTATTAAACATACTCACACGTAAGCTGCACTCCTATTTTACACGTATATTTCGTAGAAAAAATGTTTAGTATGTTTCCCCATACACTCATTGAAAGATATTTTAAAACGTAGTTTAGGGGAAACCGTATGATTCTCTGCATGTAAATATAATTCTGTGAACAGTATATTGGAATAAAGTATGAAACCATAAATTTATCATATATGAACTATGTTATACGGTCAGCGTATTTCAACTTAATCTTCTTTGAGATAAACTGCGTTGTTGTTTATATTTTAGTCAAGAGAATTACCAAACAGGATGTAAAACTCTCATTTTTTGCTATGATGTTTTGCGTTATCGCGATCGGCCATCCGGGTGGTGCACCACTGCTATGATTTTGTTGTCATCCACTCATTGCAAATAGTTGATAGGCGGATGAAAATTTAACAGTCCTTTTATTTTAGGGATGGAATTTTCATTTAGATAAGTAAAAAAAAAAATGTTTCTTAACTGTAGCACAGCCATTAAATAACGTAAGACATATTTCAAGTGTGGGTAATGTATGCTGGGGAAGGAAGTATAATGAGACGATGTGATCTTTCCACATGACTGCCGATGTACAGTAAGCAATTTTTCGTTAGGTTGTGCTAACAGACTATAATATTCTGGATTGTTTTCAATATTTTATGATTAGTAACAATTATTGTGTCTAGAGGACTTATGCTTATCCGGTTCCGTAGCCTACAACACTCGGCTTCCGTCTGCAATACAGCCGCATTAGACGCAGAACAATTTTTGAGTCTTATACGCCGGTAAATACGGTATGTTAAAACTTGTTATATATGTTATACTAATCATAATTTATGTTATATATGAATTAGGCCAATCAGAATCTCATTTTTAGTCCCAAATCAGCATCGGTTGAGCATTATTAAAGTATTTCCAGTTATAACCATCTTGTCTTTTATGCAGTTTGTCAAAGACTACATTATCTAATGTTTCTACACAAGAGTAGTGAAGACGTGACAACTATTCCTAGCAAACAGAGTGACCATAGAGAAGCTTCCTCATTGCTTCATGTTGCAAGGAAGTATTTTTACTTTTAACTAAAGGTGCTTATAGTAAGTAGTTGTTATTTAGCCCCAGGTCATCTTGACCGGGCAGACTTATGATTAAATGAATTTAAGCCATGATAATTCCATCTTTTTCTTTTTCAAGCACAGTGTATACTGGGATATATTATCCAAGACATTCTCTTAAGAGGGTCAGGATGCGGCTTAAGGCAGACTTGAATGCTATTTCTACCAGCTCGCAAAACCACGTAGAGGGTCTCTCATTATCTCATAAGTTATCCAATTTACCATAAATAGGCTGCTATTATTACCCGGTGTACTATAACTAAGTCACTACTATTAGCCGGGGAACCATTTGTTGGTCAGTCTTCTAATCGGGGTACCAGAATTAGGTCAGTATTGTAACCGGTGTATCGTAAATAGGTTAGTACTATTAAACGGTCAACTATAACTACCTTCAGTTCTTTTGTTTCCTTTGTGGTATATTCCCAAGAAGGGCAACTCCTCTTGCCCTACGATCTGCCACCCTATCTTCCAACATCTCAAAAGTGATGGAAACATTTGTAAAGAATTACCCCCTTTACCACCTTCAGTATTTTTCTCTCTTCATTGGTTGGTCACCAGTACGATTTCTGTGTAGCCAAATCTACTGAAACAACGATTTCTCCACTACGTCACACAACAGCGAGCACTCTCCTACGTCACACACCAGCGATCTTTCACCTACGTCACACACCAGCGATTTTTTACCTACGTCACACACCAACAATTTCTCTCTCACGTCACACACCAGCGACTTCTCTCCTACGTCATTTACCAGTGATTACTCTCCAACGTTACACACCAGTTATCTTTCTTCCCTGAGCACTTTGTCGAAAGCAATTTTGTTGCCTTTGACGTCGTCAGCAAAGCTTTCAACTGGGTTTAGCACGATAATCTTTTAGTTATATTGCCTGTCTAGAGCGTTTATTCATTTAATCATCCCTAGAGTCGAAAGTATCTTACCAATGCACACCGTCTACAGTGCGCGCGAGTACGGCCTCTCTCTTTCTTTCTCTCCCTATTTTTCTCTCTCTTTCTCGCTCTGTACCTCCTTCTATCAATTTTGGTTTACTGCAGGGTTCGGTTATATCTCTCATATTGTTTTGCTGGATATTAATGACATACTTCCTGTCATTACCAATCATTACCAAAATACACACATTCTCTTACACAGATCATACAACTTTCCATTACATGCAACCTACACAAGCCTGCACCGTTTCCATGAAGGGTGTCCTTGAAAACATCCACATATAAGGACATGCAAATACCAAGACATAATTAACAATGCCAAAATAGTAATCGCTACATATACCAACGATACTAAGACACATAAAAAAGAAAAGGCTTTTATTATATTCTTCCCTAGTAAGGAAAATACAACTAAAACCCTTACGATCGCTACAATTGTCCAGAATCTCTGTTCACTCGTAACAGTTTAACATATAAAACATAGTCAAAGCTGTATTAAAATGCTAAGTTTCCTCTTCAAGACTTGATAATAATTTAGCCCTGATCAGTTTCAGACCATTTTTTTAAAAGCTCAAGCAATACTTCTATATAGAGCCAAATATTTAGTATGGGTTTAAGGAAGCCGAGAAGAGGAGACACTTCTGCTTCGAGGGAGTAATACAGAATTCACCAGTTCGGAGGGTAATAGATTGTTGAAGTAGTACTGACAGAATATTCAGAGAAGATATTGCATAACCAAGAGCCAATGGTTGTAGTGTGCTCATATACGTCGGGCAACTCTACTGCTATCCTTATAAAATCTCTAGAGCTGTTGTTCGCAAACAGTGCAGCACAGACTTTAATCTAATTTAAGTCGTTAGAAAATCCAAGCTAATCCTTGAGATTCTTGCAAAACCTTATTATAATTTTGTTGTACACCAATAGGATTATTAAAACGAAGTATTTTAAAAATTTAATTTTTAACATTTTTAACATTTAAAAAAAAAACATTTCCGTTTGAAGAGCCCCTGTAACTTTTAATTTTGCGTGCGTAGTGCATCATAATGACCCATGAAGTTAAAAAAAAAATTAAGAACAGCTGCGCTAGACCATCTAGTTGATTAACAAAACCCCATTCATTACGTACTACAACCACTGGCTCTTGTTTGTGCAATCTCTTCTATCTGAATATTCTATCAGTGCTACTCTAACTATCTGTGACCCTCTGAACTAGTGGACGGTATTCAGTAGTGGCGGCTGTTGTACGATCCCCATGCTGTGTCACATGAATAACTGCAGGAGAGTTGAAGCGAAACCCATAATGTTGTGTACTACAATAATATCCAACAGCAAACCTCTAGATAGGTGGCCATTGTTTGGTGATTTCACTTAACAACGGGCATGAGTACTCCGCTGGTGTGCCCGCCAATTTTGTTTAATAACTGGTGTTTAGTGTTGACTGTGAGACCCTGCCTAATCATGTCGACGGGATTTTGGTAAGTGTAAAGAATTATTTACTTAGACTTGCATTTTCAAAATCAGGGTGCTCCTTCCACAATGCAGCGTTTATCATGCCGCAAAATACGGTACACTCAAGCTTACTCGATGACCAAGTGTCTTCTCCTCTCGGTTTTTTTTAGAGTTTCTCACTCCATCAAAATCTACACTAAATAAATACTTCGCTCTATATTTCACTGCAATATTTTGGATTCCCCCCCCTGTTAGTGTTGTTTCTTTAGACATAATCACGTCAGAATGGAGCACTGGTAGTTATGAGGATGATCCTCCGCCAGTTTCGATCAACTGAATTATTGTGAGAAGTGGTTGAGTATCCCTTAACGTAATTCTCATGTAGAATAAACTTTGCACAATGGGACAATACTTGAACCATTGTATTACAGGTACAATCCATCCAATGGGCTTCTACGTAGTTTCCATCTATTCGGTTTTACTCACAAGTCTTAAGTCGAACCTGGGTTAAGGTAAATGGCACTTACCCAAGATGTCACGCAGTGGGATCGAATCTGCAATCTAGTGATTGCAATGCGAACGTTTTAACCACGATTGCCTGTTGGTCGGTCCTAATTTACTTAATTGATAATTAATAATGCTCAATAGGATTCTTACATTTAAAGAGTAAATTTTTTTAAGTAGCAAGTAAATTTAAAAAAAGTATGCAGTTTTAAAAAATAGTGTCATTCAGGCTTTCTTAAAAGGTAGGCAGCACCTCCTTGGAAGTGGGGGCTATGAACAGGATCTATGGGGTGGAGGTCAGTCAGTATACCGTCCGGGTCCCAGAGACCCAAGAAAGGGTCTATGAATTTTTGACGGGAAAAGATGACCCCCACCCTCTTGCCAGGTGGAACCCAAAAGCATCCACGTTCTGCCTTGAAATATTTCTCTCGGAAGTCCTGGCTGTGAGAAATTGAAAAGTGTGTGGAGTAATTGAAAAGAAGCGGACAAATTAAAGGGGGGGGGGTAGATTGAAAGGGATGTGGGCAGATTGAATGGAGGGCGGTCAGATTGGAAATTGAGCGGAAATATGGTAAAGGGGACTGGCAAATTGAAAAGGAGGTGGATAGATTGAAAAAGAGGCAGACAAATTGAAAAAGGGACAGGCAGTTTTAAAGGGAGGCGGACAGATTGAAAAAGGACTAACAAACTGAAAAATGGCGAACGGATTGAAAAGAAGGGGGACAGATTGAAAAGGGACGGACAGATTAAAATGGGGACGGACAAATTAAAAAGGGGGCGGATGGATTGAAAAATGGTGGATAGATTGAAAAAGGGCGGACAAAATGAAAAGGGGCAAATGAAGTGAAAAGGTGGCGGATAGATTGAAAAGGGAGCAGACAGATTAAAAAGGGTCGAATGGTTTGAAACGGACATGAATATATTGGAAAGAAGGCGGGCGGATTGAAAAGGGGCGAGCAAATTGCAAAGGGGGTGGACAGATTGAAAAGGGGCGGATAGATTAAAAAAAGGGATAGATAAGTTGCCATAATTAATTAAGTTAATAATTTAAAACTTTTTAATCTTGTTCTAACAGCATGGTGAAGAAAGAAAAATTATATGGATGTTAACCCTGTTTTGTTTTCGCATTAGTAAAGAAGTGGAGGGAAAGGGGTCAAAGATTTCACCAATTTATTTTTGTGGGTGGGTGGTGCTTCCGGGTATATGTTAGTTTGAGGGCCATCGGCATAATCTGTTACTTCTAAACTAAATCTAGCAACTCTGAAATCCCTCGTTATCGTCTTTAGTCACAAATATTGAAATTACGTAGTTTTAGATACAAAGATGGGACGGGTACGGCCCTAACGTTGTTGAGCAACTCTATCAGGGCTGAGGGCTGACCCAGAGCTAAACAACCACAACAACAACAACGACAACGACGGCGGCGACGACGACGACGACGACGACGACGACAGCTGGAGCAGCAACATAACTGAAACATTTATTTATTTCAGCTAAGCTAGTATTCTATTGTGTTTACTGTTTCAAAACATTTTGCTTTAAATTGTTTGTTAATATTTGAACCAAGGGTCAATCTCTCCTCCTGCTTCTCCGCTTCCTTTCCACCTCTCAACCCTCTCATCCAAATTGCCCCTCCTACTCACTTGAAGACGACGACGACGACGGTGTAAAAGTTGCTTTGATTTTTCTAAGATAAGGCAGCAGTCGAGTTGATAACAATATTTACGCACAACACTTCTCAATATCATCATCATCATCATCATCATCATCATCATCATCATCATCATCATCTCAAAACAGGTGCTAGTATCTAATCCACCAGCACCGCTACCATCTCCACCTCAAAACTACCAACGCCATAAAGCACTACCGCAACCACTTTTTACGAAGTGACCTGTCCATTATGCCCCAGAGGTGTTCAATAGGGTTCATATCTGGTGACTGGCTTGGCCATGAAAGCTTCTTAAGACCATTCTCTTCCAACCAATCTTGGGTCTTTTTAGCCGTGTGACAAGGAGCCGCATCTTCCATAAATAAAGAGTCTTCTTTAATCATTTCACCACTGGAGGAAGATTGGAAGGAGTCCTTTCTGTAATATGGACATATATTTATCTGAGTTTATGTTTCCCTTACAATCCACCAGCTCTGATCGATCATTGCTCCCAGTTGCTTCCCAGGCCATCACATCAAATTCTTGATCACAGAGTCTCCAGACCCAAACTCGACCACTGTAAAACCCCCAGCAAATTTGGACTCATCAGAGAATATGACAGTGTCCCAAAATGCTAGTGGCCTCTCCACCATCTCACTGGCCCAATCTTTTCTGCACTTGATATTGGCTGGTCGAAGAAGTGACTTCCTTCTTGCTGCTCTTCCATAGTAGCCAAGTTTGTGAAGATACCTGGCAGCTATTCTGGGACTGACATCAACTTGTTCTGCTTTGAAAGAGGCCTTGCAATGAGGATTATCCTTCACACTTCTCTTAACAGAGTGAAGGGCCCTGGTCGAGATGATGTGAACTCCTTTCCTTCTCTGGGGAATTGCGCAATCACTCTATTAACTGTAGAAAGAATGAGATCCCAAGGTTTTCTGCAATTATATGCTGACTAAGTCGACCTTCAGATTGTCCCATAATACGGCCTCTTTGAAATTTGGACAGTTCCAAGGCTTCTTTTGTACGTGGCATGATTAA
>JAOPUL010004744.1:64586162-64598232 GCA_027564515.1 Octopus rubescens
ATACATATGGGGGTAAGTCAAAAATTACACGCACCCATGTTACCGTTATTTATTACTTTTTTGACATCGTCTCCTTGCCTTTTAATGCACTTCATTCGGAGGGCCACAAGCTTGCTTATTCCATCGGAGAAGATTTTCGGTTGGTCGCGCAGCCATTTATACACTTCTTGCACTTCTTCGTCCGAAGCAAATCGACAACAACCTCGTAAATGAGGTTTGGTCGGAAAGGACGAGATATGGACTGTATGCAAGTTCTTCAAGCAACTCAAAACCCAGTTTTCCAATAGTTTCAACGGTGTGGACGTGCATTGTCGTGCAACCATAACACTTGATTTGACAATAGATTTCAGCGTTTGGTGCGAACACTTTGTTTCAGTTTGTTGGCCAGCATTTCACTACAGTACACTGATGGTAAACCCCTTTTCCATGTAATGTTCCAGTATGGGCCCTGTTGTGCTCTCCTCTTACAAACCCCCGAGAAATACACACGGTTAGTATCACTTTTTCTAAGGAAGGTTGAGTCTTGAATTTCTTTTTCGATGGCGTATGTTGCGCTTCATACTCTGGCTGTTGGATTATGGATCAAAGGGATTACCCCAGTGCTCATCTGTAAATATTCTCTCCAAAACAGCTTCGCTTTCATCGTTGTAGCGGTCGAGTAAGCGTTGACAGATTCCCAAACGATTGTGCTTAGGCGCCTCGGTAATCTCTCTCGGCACCTATCTCACACAGACTTTAAGGAAGTGAAGATTTTTGTGGAAGATTTCATTTGCAGAACTATGACTTATTTGCAGAGAGCATACCACCTCATCGATTGTCACTTGTCGATTCACCAGAACCATCTCTCGAGCTTGTTGAATCTTCACGTCGGTGGTAGAAGCTGATGAACTTCCTGCTCCCTATTCGTGCTTCACGCTTGTCCAGTCATTTTTAAACTTCTCGATCTACTCATACACACGGCAGGTCGCAGTCCTAGTATTGTAGTGAAAACCTGGGATGAATTTCAGCTCCTGCCACACCTTCAGACAAGAGAAAACAGATCACAGATCCTTGTTCTTCCTTGGTGCACACTGCCAGCGGAGCGGCCGTGTTTACTCTGTAACGCTAAAGACAAAAATAGAGCGATAAGATTCAAACTTCGATTATGTAATCACAGGAGTACTACCTTTTAGCACGCGAGTGTTGGAGGTAATACAGCTAACTGAAATAAAGTTTTGATGAAAATGCGGATAATTTTTTATTCCCCCTAGTATATGTTAAATGCACACGTATGGCTGTGTATACATATACATGCATATATAAATATATATATATACATGTGTGTGTGTGTGTGTGCGAGAGAGAGAGGGACGGGGAGAGAGGGAGAGAGAGAGTGTGAGCGTGTGTACCATGTATGTTTATTAGCCTATTGATCCGTGTATTTGTCCCTATTTGACCTATGACATTTTCTTCAGTTATTAAAATGTGGTCAATGATATTTTCTATCACTTAGATCTCCTCAGTAATCAGTTTCTTCTAGTATTTATTTCATCCATCATTACTAATTGGAATCTGTGAAATTTGAACAGGGATGACTGTATATACAGTAAGTTAATTAGTCACGTGTTTCCATCATGTATGTCCCCCAATGTCTAATTTATTCAGGATTATTGACTTTACAACAAATTAATTTCAAACTCAATATGTACACATTTCATATATTCAGGCATTTCTACGTCTAGCTTGTAAAATGAGAGTCAAAAACGTTTCAATTGTAGTAACCACGCATGGGAGTATAGGATATGAATAAAAACATTTTCACTCCAACAGCGTAACTTATCAATATTCAGCCAAGCCAAGTTTGTCTGTAAATTATCTGTAGCTGTCTTCTCTGTATACAACTTGTTATGGAGAAAAGTTCCATTTCAACAAATTAATAAATCCCATTAGTGAATTTTGAGACGCTTTATTTAATTAATGTTCAATTGTAGATGACAGTATCGGAGAGATTTTTACATGCATGCATACATACAAACATCTATCTATCTATCACCCCTTTTCTCCCTCTCATCTCTCTCATACTCTCTCTGTTTGTCTGTCCGTCTTCCTCCCCCTCTCTCTCTCTTTCTCTCTCTATATATATACGTACACACATTGGATTCTACTAACGACTTGTCTTCTGAAAGTTACTGGATATCGCAGCAGGTGTTAGGAAACCTATTGTTAAGAAAAGTTGATGAATTACATATTGGGCGGAGTATAAGACTGGTTTGCATGTAATAGAGAATTTAGATCGATAGCTAACTGGTTCATTTTCCAAAGTCTCTTATCAGTCCCTAGTCAATATAAAATTACCAGTGATGTTTCTTCCAACCAGTCTACTACTGAATTTCTCTAGTGAAACTGACTTTGTGACAAGTAAAAAAAAATCATCTTACCGTTTAATAATCCAATTACACGTTACCGTGTTATCGTGAAGAGAATGCAATATTGAATCTCGAGATAACGCAGAGATATAAAGCAAGATACTAATATTTAGTGCTACTTTGTTTTATTTCTGGTTTAATAAACTACCATCTAGACCAACTTAGCTTCCACTCCTTGTTCCTTGAATATTGGCGATTATAGTTGCTAGTTGGAAATAGTGTAGTACATAGTAGATTACTCATAGATAAAACGATATTGACGTATTGGACATCTTACTAATGAGTAAACACCTTTAGTTATTTAATTCATTGTTTGCAGAGAATTAGCTTGTATTTACAAACCGTAGCAGATGTTGGCGAACTAGTTTCTAAAATATGGCCTGAATAGCCTAAATATTTTGTAGCTAATTAGTAATTCAATTGGTGATATTTCGAATCTAATGTGCTCATTAAAGTAATGAATGCTTAGTCGTAATTTTTCTTTTGCAATCATAGGTTTCATGGATTTTTCTGGAGAACGCAGGGATAAAATTGTTTTGATGATGTTTCTGGTAAAACAAATACTACCAATTAGATATTTAAAAAAATAGTGTATTCGCGTTGCATAAAAACATGTGACAGTTGTTCAAGTTTAGTTGAACAACTTTTGGCTGAGGTGAATGGAGAGAACCATTTAGCTACAGCTCTTGCTATAGAACAGAAAAATCGATTAGTCCATATTCTATAAGCTTGCAAAAACGAATTTTTTTGTTGTGGTCATAATTTGTCTTTTTAATAAACGACTTTCCTACGCAGTTACTAAATCTGTAATAAATAAAGCTAACTCTCTCTCTCTCTCTCTCTCTCTCTCGAATCACAATCCACAGCCTAGAAAAGGAAACGATACTATGGACAATGTAATCCTTTATAACAGAAAAAAAAGATTGACTTCGAACGAACTAAATAACAACAATCTTTATACTCTTCAAGTAACACTCGAAGAAGATATTTGAACTGAGTGGATTTTATTTAACTTTCTTTTGAAACGTTATCGCTGGTAATCAATTTCTTATAAGTAGATAAAAATAAAAACAAAAATTTGAAAGACTGTAGAAGAAATTCTTGGAATAGCAATTGTGTAGTAGGTGATTATGCTGTAAGGAGGTTAGATGCCCAAGAGATGCAATGTTATGGAAATAAGATAAAATGAAAACAAAAATGTTAAGGAGATGAATTACTAAATATATTTCGTGGAAACTCGCAGAAGAGTTGAGACTTCAGACTTTATTTTATTTATGTGGTTCATGCTTTTACAACGCTGATATAAGTTTGTATATTCGTGTTATTTATTTAAATAAAATGTTGTAAACACGGTAAGTATATAATGATATTCTGGCATTCTCTTTTATGACAAGAATGTACAATACAATTCCAATCTTTCTTTTCCTTCATCAAATTTTTAATTTTGGGATTAATGTTTTTCTAAGTTCTATATCGGACGACTTCTTCTTCTCCTCGTTTTGTTGTTGTTGTTGTTATTTTATGTTTGACTTTTGCTTTGTATTTGTACAAGTTGACACCAAGTCTCATCCAGAGACCTCAAGAAACAGCAGGTAAGAAGGTCAAGTTGCTGTTATGACTAGGGTGTGTCATATATTTGGTTTTGCATAAAGTATTGTTCTAGAGAATGTTTAAGATAACATAATAAAATTATTATAAGTTTGTTTTGAAATTTGAGATTACATAGACAGTATTTTTCGTAGGATATGACCAGTTCCCATGAGCACTATTGTTTTGAATTTCTGACATTTTAGGGTTTCTTGGTATGTGAGTTAAGTAACAATCAGCTCCTTTTGTTATCATCTATAGGGCACCTGTGACAACAGGTATTGTTTTAATCTTGAGGTTCCACATTTTACCAATTTCTATTTCAAAATCTTTATACATGCTCAGCTTTTTGTAGGTCTTGACAGATACATTTATGTCGATTGGGACAGCCATAATTTCTGTTTGTAGTCCTTCAAAATAATGTCTGGCCTATTCGCATCTATCCTTCTGTCGGTTTGAACGGGGAAATTCCAGAGGAGTGAGATGAGGTCATTTTCAAGCACTGGAGGTGGTTTGTGTTCCCGCCAGTTTTTATCATGGGGCAGGTCCGAGGTTTGCATATTACCCAGTGAATATACTGTGCTGCTCTATCATGCCTGGTGAGATATTTTCTAGGCGCAAGAAGACTGCACATGGAGACAACATGATCGATTGTTTCATTTTGTTGTTTACATACACGACATGTTGGGCTACTGCCGTTCTTTAGTATGTTGGCCTGGTAGTTCCTTGTAGGTAGACATTGGTCTTGGGCTGCTATGATGAACCCTCCTGTCTCTGATTAAGCCAGACTAACTCTCTTCGGGTATTTGAAATTGAGAGGTTTTTATGCCATTTATCAGCAAGAGTATCTAAGGCAGCAGTTTTAGCACAGGTTTTCATGGGTTAGGTTTTTCTGCACTTGTTTCCAGTATGTCTAGTTCTGGGATTTGTTGTATTTGGAATATATTTAGATATTTCTTTGCCTGTTTTGTTACAGAATATGATGTTTTCTTGTTTTCGTGCTTTAATACAAGTTTTAACATCCAGTCGTCAGAGCATTTCAGGTAGGTGTTTAGGCTAATTGTGGCAGCCTTCATTGCTATTTCCAGGTCAATAATTTCCCTATTTTTCTGTCAAGATTACCTATTTCAGTAATTGACCAGTTAACGATATTGACACTGTAAGTCACGACCGGTATGGTTTAAGTATTAATCGTTTCGATCCTGTTTCTTGCATTTAGCTGCTCTGTCCTGAGTATTGCCCTTACCCTACGATAACATTCTTTTCTGGTCTTTTCCCTCACCATTGAATGCTTGATTCTATCACCTTCAAATACACCTACGTATTTGTAGCTCTCTGCTGGTTCTAACTCCTTTATGTCATTCTGGTGGTCTAGGTTAACGTTGGGTGTTTCTATCATTTTTTCCTTTGATAAAGGTAGCTTTTGCACATTTATCAAGGCCAAACTGCATTCTGATGTCATCACCGAATTGTTTAACAATTGCTAGTAAGCCCTGTAATTGTTGGTCATTTTTTGCAAAGAGCTTTAAACATCCATGTAAAAGAGGTGATTTATATTTATCAAACATTTTATAGCCACATTGTACATCATTGAGCAATTTCGAGAGTGGTATTAAGTCCAGACAAAAGAGGCGTGGTGATAAAGTGTCACCCTGGAAAATGCCACATAAAATTCTTATATCTCCAGCGTCTAGAGATTCATTTTTACTTTTCAAAGTCAGTGTGATTCTCCATGATCTCACACTCACAGACAAAAAGTTTCGCAGAGTAAGTGCTATTTTGTAGATTTCTAGACATTTCTTAATCCAGCTACGTGGTAGACTATCAAAAGCATTTTATAGTCTATTCAGGCTCTCGACAAGTTCTTGTGTTGTTTGGGACAGTCTTCCAAGATCATCTTATTGATGAGTAGCTGATCTTTAAAACCACATGACCCACGTTTACATCCTTTTTGCTCATTAGGGAAGATACCACTTTCTATTAGAAATATGTAAGTGTATTCAATCAAGACGGATGTTAGTATTTTGTATATTGTTCTTAAGCAAGTTATGGGTCTATAATTTTTTTGATTATTTCTTTCTTTATTTTTGGTAGTACAAATGTAACACCATTAACTAGCCAAGAGAGAATCGTACTCGGTTGTTACGGAACAACGTTGTTAAGTTGTGTTAGCAGTCTATGATTTTATGGGAAGGCATTCAGCCAGATGTTAGGGATTTTTTCCTTTCCTGGAGACTTCCATTTGCCTGACTACCTGAGAGCAAATCGTACATCCTCTACCTTGATACCCTCCTATTTTTGGAGTCTAAATCAGTAGATATTGTATCAATACAAAGGGCCTTTTTATTGTGTGTTTTTTTTCTTCACCCAAAAGTTTATTCCAAAATTCCTGCACTTCTTCTTTTGATGGAACTGACTTTACTGCAACTGGTATTTTTCCTATCTTCCTGTAAAAGTTTTTGCGGTGATTTATGAACATGTTGTGGTCCTTAAAGTATCTAAGGCGCTTTTCATAGCTTGCTATGCGGGCAGCTTTAGCACATACCTTTTGCTTGATAGTTTCTATGGAGTTGTCAATGATTTTTTCTTTAAATTTCCGATTGTTGTTGGTTTGATATTCTTGTCAAACTTAAGGTTTTTTAAACATTCTATGTCTGATCTAAGTCACTGAATTTGGTGCTGAATACGCTCCCGCAAAAAGATAGGCTTTTTGCGGGATGTTGTCGTTTTCTAATTTTTTCACCACAGAATCGTTGAGAGTTTTGCGGATACATAGTACAGGTGATTGAGGTCTGTAATATAAAAATTATTAGCTGAAATTATATCCTTAAGCGCAAGGCGGATTTTACCAATTAATTTCAGGTTTTGGTTAGTGTTACGAATTTGTGGGAGAGTGTCACGCTCATTCATGCTGGTCATAATTTGATTTTTGCGATCATCTAGTTCAGTTTGGTCAATTCCTGTGTGACTTTCTTCAATTGTTTTATTTCCATCTGTCATAGTGCCAATAGCTGGTTTAGAGAGTATTTTACTTTGCTTATCAGTTTCATTTACTCTTTCTATCATTACTGCATTTTTATCAGACCGAGGTTGGTATGTAATTATTTTCCCAGTAGTCTCTTCTTTAGCTGCAACTTCGTTGCTTTTATCCCTTACTGATTGTTTTAATTTGGTCAATCTCTAATTCAGTTAGTAATTTATTTTTTATAATGTCTCTTCTGACGTTGGCAAGTTTGTTACTATCTATGTAGGATCTTACTTCAAGGTGCTTCTCTCTCCAGTTTAAGTAAGTTTGCTCAGTATTAGATTTATTTGTGGGGAAATATATGGCACGATAGAATGCCCTAAGAACTTCTTTGTTATCTCCCTTAGACCATTTTTCATTCTTGTTCTTTTGGTTATTTGATGACAAGCGTGGGAGGCCATCTGTTGGAATATTCCTGTTGTGGGGTACTTCCAGCTCCTGAGTTTCGAGAATATTTGAACCAGTAGCTGACTTTTCGCACCCAGTCTGTTTCCTCACCGGGGTGCGCGAACCTTGTTGACCCGGGTGGCGGCCAATCCAGTGTGTATTTTGCTATGTTGTCTTGGGAGACGGAACTGTCTGTTTAGGGTTCACTTTTTTTAACAACACCACCTCTGAGTTTCCGGAACGTAAACATCGATCGTATCGAAATTTCCTAAGACTCACAGATCTGTGTTCGTCTGTAGTTTTTTGGGGTTTTTTTGACAAATTTATCTCCAGGCATATTTCTTTGTGGTGTTTTCAAGCTTATAGATTGTTTACTCTATGTTAGTTCGAATAAAATTATGTTATTGTTTTGCATCGTTTCTGATACGTTCTTTCATATGCGTGGATGTTTGTCCTGTAAATTTCTCGTCTATGTTGTCATGTTCATGTGTGAAAGATTATACGTATGTGCATTTGTTTAGAAACGAGGATGCATCTATAACTAATAAGTGTACTCACAATTTTTTTCTCTCACCACGTGTATGTTTACATTTGTGACGGGCCTGGCATCAATTAAGTTTTATATTTGAGGGTAATAATTCGACTTTTTCCAAGGAATAATGTTCATAGACAGTTTTCTTTCATTTGTTTGTGATTTATTAATTCCTGTTTGTCGATGACCTTAGATTTAATCCTGCTTCACTCGGAGCTCTCTTTCGCACGTCCATGATGTTAGTTCTTCTTCTTCTTCTTATTATTATTATTATTATTATTATTATTATTATTATTATTATTATTATTATTACTACTACTACTACTACTACTACTACTACTACTACTACTACTACTACTACAAGTAACCTTAGTTTTATTTTTTAAAGGTTATCTCTACAGATATTCTATAGAAATTATAGCCAGCACTAAGTTCTTGAATTTACGACGTTTTCGTATACGAATACGAGTACATCGTAAATAAGCAAAGCGAACGAAGATCGTCTAAAGTAAACAAAGCAATCGACTATGTATTCGTATTCGCATACGAAAACATCGTAAATTCAAGAACTCAGTGCTGGCTATAATTTCTGTAGAATATCTGTAGAAATAACCTTTAAAACTGATCTACGAGCACTGCTAACACAGTAGAACGCAATGTTGACTTATGAAGCGTTTGATATTCTTTGCAGTATGTTATGGTTTCATAACGAAATACGGCGTCCCTACAAGTAATTAATAAGTAACCTTGAATGCCAAGAACCTTCCTATTATTTTTGCTGTGGAGCAGTAAACACGTACATTCGAAGCCGCTACGTGAGTTTCAGTTGTAATTGTTGTTTCATCCCTTTGTTATTGTGTTATGGGCTAAAACTTTGTTCAAATTTGTTAATAAGAACATCAGAAATCTCTTGGATGGTGATCTGTGGTTGTTTTTGCCCCGTAAGGGGCGATATATTGCCTTCATAAAACGCACGTCTAGTTTTAAATATAACGACATAAATACAAGATGGTGACATCAACTACCATCATGGTAGCATCGAGGAGGAGAACCATTCCTCCCTCAGACAAAGACTTTCCTCCTCTTCCGTCACTCACTCCCCTAAAAGTCTACGAGTGAAAAAGGGAAAGCGGTGGCAACGGCAACAACAACATCAAACTGACTAGTGAAATGCACGAGAAGCATGCAACATCGCAGGAAAAATCAGCAGCGGCAACATCACCACCACCATCATCAACAGTAGTAGCATGAAGTTAAGCAATGGAGATAGTGAAAACAGCAGCAACAACAGCAACCTCACCACCATAGGTAACAAAAAACCCACCACTTACAACACCACAGCCACTACAACAACAACAACAACAACAACAAACAGGGACATGGTGAACGACAAAAGCAACACAGAGGACATGAACAACGACACCAGAGAAAAAGCGACGACATCACTAGCACCAACAACAACAATAATAAAACCAGCGGAAAATTTAACGACACCAGAACAACAACAACAACAACAAATCCAAAAGCTTTTCCGGCGTGGCTAGCACAAAAAAAGGAATGTTTCTGCTAGCCCTGGATGAAAAAAAATAAGGAACTGGCTCCAAAAGATTATTAAATTTTAGGGACGTAAGGTAGTAGTACTTGTGCCTCTTGAAATCAAGGAACACCGGAAAAAGAGAACAGTTTACTACAGATGTTTCTCATGGAAGAGTAGGTGAGCCGAACCGACCACAATCAGTGAAGTAAAGAAGGCTCTGAAGGACATTATGGAAGATGTGGCCCACTTCCTGAACAGCTAGGCTAAGGATATCGCGTGTTCTGTCTGGAGTGAACATCTGGTGGATCGTGGCTTGCGTGGTACTAGAGGTCAAATGAAGCAGCAGTGAGAACTGGTCTGAGATAAACATGAGAAGCCGAAAAACATCAAAAAAATCCCGGGTCGTATACAGCTACCCAAAGGGGTCAAACTACGGGTTGTCGTAGAAGGCAAAAAGCATAAATGCCTCCTTTGTAAAAGATATCAAATGGCTGGTCTTTTCTGGCGGACTTTTGGGCCGGGAACTACGGATGTTTTCAAAAACCTTCTGGCATGGCAGTGCTACTGGGGGATCTGCCGGTTTGAGACAAGCACCACAAGCATGGTAGTGCAGTCATACGGACCTGTCCGAGATCTGAGCAGGGTAATGGAACTTTGTCGAACAGCGGTTGCCGCGTGTTGGGCAGAGCCGGCTATCAACTGAGTCCATCGTGAAGATCGCCCTGCCACCTTCATTTGACGGGAAGAACAGACAGTTGTCTGGTGACTGTGGCGAAAGAGGTAGTGTGGTGGACGAGGTTGGAAGGACTGAAAACAGACACTTTCCCCTTCGGCCAAGGCCTCATCGACTTTTTCAAGTTCCACTTGGGTGGAAGGGGAAGTGCTGCTCCCCCCCCCCAGTAATTTTGTTGAGAGGTGGGTAATGTGACGAGGATGGCCCGTGTAAATGGGCCTATTATGAGCATGCGCCTGTGGCCCGGAGGGAATGGAGAAGAGAAGGGTGTCCACCCTTGACATTCGGGGTGCCCTGGGGGAGTGGGGGTTCTTTGCTGGCCCCAAAATGGAGCTTCTCCCCTTTTGAGGAATTTTATTGTTCGCATTTGCATTGTTAAATGTTTTTGTTTTTTACTCTTTACACGCACTATATGTAAATCCCAACTGTCCTTTGTGTTAAAAAAATTATTATTATTATTATTATTATTATTATTACGCCGGGAAAAATGCTTAGCGGCAATTTTCCCGACTTTACGTTCTGAGTTCAAATGCCGTCGGGGTCGACTTTGCCTTTCATCCTTCCGGGGTCGATGAAGTGAGTACCAGCTACGAACTGGTTCGATGTAATCGACTACTCCTCTCCCCCAAAAAATTTCGGGCCTTCGTGCCCAGTATAGAAATAATTATTATAATAAACTCTCAGCTTATCTTGCTATGTATGATGGAAAGTGTCAGCTCTCCACCGTCAGCAGACTAAGGTGACATTTGTTTACTGATTATGCTTCAAGAAGTCTATGGAGATTTCTTGCAGTTCCAAGCAACGAAGATTCTTGTAGGTGTTCAATCTTTGCATTTGTACATATGTTTTTTAACCATGTTGGTAGTTGAGTCCTTGTACTTTCAGTCCCGCTAATTACTACCGATATTACGTCCAATCTCTTTTTTTACTATAATCTGCGTATTTCCCACTTCAAGACGTCATATTTGCTCAGCTTTTCTTCTTTCTCTTTGATCATGTTGTCAATTCTGCACTTCACATAGTTCGTCCTCAACGCTTGTTCTTGCGCCACGCATATAAGTGCTTCAGGTCACTCCGCCATATCCATAACCACTGGTCTTTTATATCTGTCTTAGCGATCGTCTCTCTTGAAAACTTGCCGTATATTTTTTCCCCTCCATGCTATTTCTTTTTCATGTTTAAGTTTGTCTTTCCTTACACAATTATCAATTTTGATGATGCCGGATTTCTTCCCATGTTTCACTAATGCTTCCACATAACACTCTAAGCTGTTTTCCTCTACTTCAACACAATCCTAGCAACTGATCAAACATCTCCCAACATTTCTCTAGAACATGTAAAACCTATCAGTGTCACTCTTGGACTGAAAAGCTCTGTGTACTGTCAGTAATCTTCTTGTCTTCGTATCCATGCACTACAGTTCTTTCTTTTGCCAGTTTATGATTCCAACTCCATACCAAAGTGATGCTGTCGCCCAATCTTAATCTTCGGAAATAATCTTTCCTCAGCTGTTCTTTCATCTCCTTCTCCATGATTCCATTGAACTCTAGTATGCCAAGGTATATATAGCCTTCCTTTTCAATTTGTTTCATCACTTCTCTATACCCCTGTCAGATACTGTAAATTGTCTTTTTCAGATTTATTAGACCACATTTCTCTTGAGTCCGAATTCCATCTTAATATTCTATTCTATACTGGACACGAAGGCCTGTAATTTGGGGGGAGAGGAGTAGTCGATTTTATCGACCCCAGTTCGTAACTGGTACTCACTTTATCGATCCCGGTAAGATGAAAGGCAAAGTCGACCCCGGTGGCATTTGAACTCAGAACGTAAAGTCGGAAAAATTGTCGCTAAGCATTTCTC
>JAOPUL010004744.1:65039888-65050714 GCA_027564515.1 Octopus rubescens
TAAAAATTCAAGGCGGTGCCCCAGCATGGCCGCAGTCTGATGACTGAAACCAGTAAAAGATAAAAGATAAAAGATATACACACACACACACACTTACGTATGAACAAGTTCGCCTTGAACCGAAGCAATATAAATTCTGATGGCCACCAATGAAATCATAGGACATACTCTACTTCTCTACTGCTTGAAGTTTTGAGTCCACTAGTCTGCATGTGAAGACCTTGCAAAGAGAAACACACACAAATACGCACTCATACACGCACATACACACACATACACACACGTAAGATTATATGTGTAAGTAATTGTGTCTGTGTCTGTGAGTCATGTCGTGTTCCATTAAGTTAAAAATCTTAACTTAGTGGTTCGACAAATATAAATTGATTAAATACGTTCCAGACTGAAATAAGTACCGGAGTCCATATGATCAACAATGTCCTTGAAGTACTCCAGTATGGCCGCCGTCCAAGGTTTGAAACCAAGTGAAAGAAAGTAAAAGAATATTCAATGAAGTGATATAGTGACCTAACGATTTATCTGTTTCATTATCAATTGATCAGTGTTACTAAAGTTAGGTTTCATGACAACTGAAATAAAAACCTATTTCTCTGACATTCTATGTCAGTATATAATGTTAACCCATCCCGTGAAGCATTTCCAGATAAACTAGATCACTGCTGTTAACATCTCTCTATAGATATATTCTGTACTTCAACTGAGCAGACAAGCTAGAGCCACCACCACCATCACCACCACCATCTTTATTCCCAATAGTTAAGAGTACATAGTTAATGTGGACTACAGTGTCCTACATAGATAATTACAACAACAATTCCCATTATCTATGTAGGATACTGACGCAGATATCTATTTCTTGTAGGCCAAATTACTTTGTAGGCTCGTACGCACATCTCAATGATGGGCGATGTTGGCGATGGAGAGAATGAGAAGGAGACCAATCTAGATAGAAAAAGTCTGACACCCTAGTCTGGCATTCTTTTGCTATTATCATTCATTTGACTTTGGCCATACTGTAGCACAGTCTTTTAGAACGGAGATGATTATAGCAACTCCGTTATACGTTTTTTATTCATTCAAAATTGTGACCACGGTCAAACATTCTTGATAAATTTTCTCCACAATTCACGATTTTCCATTACTCGTGGCAACTGATCCTTACCGAGGTTTGTATCGTCTGAGAGTTGATCGATGAATGTTCGAGCCGGTCTTCCTCTACTGCGTCTATCGTGAGTTGGTTCCCATTATATTTTCTTCTGTTTAACTTCCTGCTTACTTCTCCAGCAATGTTTTGCAAATCATAGCCGTCTTTGAGCAATTGTAGCTGTTTCCATATAATCTCTCATTCGTAATATGTTGTCGCCAGTTTATGTTTTGTACAATCCTAAGAATTTTAGTGTAATTACCATTTAGTTTCTTCTCAGGTGTTGTGTCAGGGTCCATGTACACTGACTCAATTGTTGTTCTGAAGAATTATATTTTAATTTTTCTGGGTAGTTCTGACTTCCACATCCTTTCTATTTTATACATTGCAGCCCAGGCTTTAGTAATTCTTATGTCATTGTCCATTTTTGATTAACTCATTCAACTGCCCAAATATAGAAAAAATCAACTCGATTTAGTATTCCACCATCCAGTGTGGCAAGATGTCCATCTTCTTGGTTTAGTGACATGTACTCTGTCTTGGTAACATTTATGTGTAGACCAATTTTCCTGGCAGAGAACTCGATTTTATGAAAAAGTTCTTGAGTTTGATCTATGGTATTAGATAAAAGAGCTATCATCAGCACATTCTGTATCACATACAACAGTTTGTGGGTTTCGTTTGCTTCTCCTTTGTGTCAATGTAAAGCCGAGATCTTGTTCATTAACAATGGCCTCTGTCATGGTATAGTCCAGAGCAATTATGAAATGATATGGTGCTAATGTGTCACCTTGGAGGACACCCGCTAGGATTTCAAAAATCTCAGTATCACTATCAGGGAAGAGAACTTGAGATGTTGTGTTTATGTAGAGTATATGTATACCAGAAGGTATGGCATCAGGTATGCCGTATGCAACTAGGATTGACATAAGCTTTCCTCTATGGATAGAATCAAAAGTCTTTTTGAAGTCAATGAAAGTTAGTACAGCTTTCAAGTTCTTTGATCTGACGCCCTCCAGTAGCCTCCGCAGTGTCAATGTTTGTGACCTTTTTTGTCTGAAACCACTTTCATTTATTCTGAGTTTTGGGTCTAGATGTGGTCTTATTCTGTTGAGTAACATTCCGTTGTAGGTTTAGCTGCAACTACTGACCAAGTCATTCCTCTGTAATGTGCTGTATATCCCATATCACCTTTCTCGGTACATCTCCTTTGAAGATCTTTTGGTAGATTTCAAGCAGCTTATCGTTCATGCATACTTTCACACTTCTGTTGATATATTATCCAAGCCTGTATCCTTGTTGTTTTGTGTCAACTTCACTGCATTGTAAAATAACCAAGACAGTGGGCGAAATACCTTGTCAATATTTCCTTCAACTATCAAGAAAGATTGTCCAAGTAACTTAGCAAAATGCTCCTTCCACAACTTCACTCTATCCGTGGGGCGTTCAGCTTTTATCTTACCCTGGTTTGTTTTGTTTCTTCCAGTTATTTCATTGTTAACACTCCATGCAAGCTTAGCTTTTCGATTCAAGTGATAGTTCAGTAGTTCTACTTTCTCCTTAATGTAGCTTTCTTGTTTTTTGATATAGGCATCATTCAAATTCCTTTTAGCTCCCAATACAAACGGTTTATTTCTTTCAGTCGGATGAAGCATGTGTTTAGAGTGGGACCTTTTAATTCTTTCCTTTTCCTTACTACTTCTTGGTTTTCCCATGGGACCTTTTTTGCATTGCGTAGTTTCAAAGGTACGTGGAGTTCTGTAGCCTTTTTATGTGCTTCAGGTCGCTACTGGTAATACGTAACCCCGTACAATCTGTTGCTTGATCGGCTCGTCGGTAACTAAACCGAGCTGGCTTGGCGAGGAGGGTGATTGTTGGACACCCTGCGAGACGAAAAATAAAACCCGTCAAAGGGCGGAGGAACTCATGAGTAGTCAACGGCCATCCAACAATGTGTACATGTATATATATCGTTTATATATTTTTTTTATTTATATTTTTATATTTTTGAATTTCATATTTTCGTATTCTTTCGTATTTCCTGTATATTTCATATGGGTATACAGAAGTTCAACCTGGCAAACAAGAAGCTGTTGTATTGGCAGGATGGGCATTGTGACTGCAGATGATCATGTTTTGACAATGGATTGACACATAGTCCCTAGTAAGTTTATTTATAAGAGAAAGATAAAAGGATAAATGTACATAGAAGACATTTAAATTTAAAGGGACATAAAAATATCTAAGGTTTAGTTTGCAAGGCACTCTAACAGTATGGACGGATGGATATAAGCGTGGTAGAGTGGCATAATTGTCCGGCTGTTGTGCAACATGTCTTCGTGTTTGTGATTATGCCACTTAATGTCTTGTGTACTAGTCTCACCCTGCTCTACATTGCATCTAATATTGACGCTAGTGATATTATGCCAATTATCTCCAACAGAACAAAAAATTGGATAATATACAAAGCCTCAGAGAATAAATAAGAATCTTTGAAATGTGGACCTGCCGCAGATTGAGCGGGATAAGCGGGAAAGACAGGGTAAGCAAGTGCCGCAGTACAAAAAAGGCTGAAAATTCAAAGCCACCTATAGTTGATAATCAATTCCACAAAGTTTTCATATTTTGGACGTACAATGCCCAAGACAATCCTGACAGGAAGTATTGAGGTAAAGACTGCAATAGACCATCAAAGACGTTTGTAGACTGATGACATCGAAGAATGGACTGGAAACAAGAGCCTGGTTGATTGTATGCATGTAGCACGATGCAGGGGTAACTGAAGAGTCTTGGCAAGCCGACCCTTGGGTACAAGGAAGACACCTGTTAGATGATACACACACACACACACACACACACACACACACACACACACACACACACACAAATATATATATATATATATGTAAACGCTTGTTTTATTTCTCTCTCCCTCTCATATATATATATATATATATATATACACACACACACATACATATGTGTGTATTTGTATGTATGTATGTATCTAGATCGTCGAGTAGTATAATAATATTGGTTTCAAATATTGGTACAAGGCCAGCAATATGGGAGGAAGGATAAGTTGATTACATTGACCCCCAGAGCATAACTGGTACCTATTTTATCGACTCTGAAAGAAAAAATCGACTTCTGCAGAATTTGAACTCGGAACGTAAAGACAGACGATATGGTGCTAAGCATTTTACCCAGCGTGCTAATGATTCTACCAGCTTACCGCCTTATTGGTTAGTATAATATTTAGTAGTCAATATATTTCCATTTATCACTGAACTTACCATTAAAATAGTACCTCTTCCATGTTACAATCATTCAATCACCTACTCCCCCCTATTAGCTAGTTGGTTTTTTAACCTTGTATTTGATTTATTTCTCAACTATTCTTTAGTTTCTCCCCCTGATACATAGTATAAACCCTCCCTTCCCACACACAGTGCTTGGACCACCATGCTAAACAGCAATTGCTAGGGGATTTTCTTTATCTCGTCTGCAACCTCAAACCCTCAACCCCACTCCTTGTTGGGTGTCTGATGATTCTAATGCACCCTTGCCATACTTGACGTTAGCATTATACATATGGTCTTCTTCATACCTTACCACCGAACCCTGTCTTTCCTTTCTACTATCCGTTATACCTTGTGAGATCATTTGGTAGGCGGAAACTGAAAGACTCCCATTTTTCACCCTGCGGAATATTCAAGTTGTGATATATCTAGAGTGGGAGAGAGAAAGAGAGAGTTGGGGTTGAACCATTTCCCCGCTGACCTTCATCGTTAGATGAACGGGCTAGATCAGCGTGAAATAAAGTTTCCCCTCCTGGACGAGGAATCGAAACTACGACTCTATGATCGTGAACGCAACGTTCTAATTACTAAACCTTGCTCCTTCATGTAGTGTCTAAAATGCTGTACGTTGCTGAACGACATAGAATATTTCCTGGTCTAAGTATCGAACTAACGACCGTAGGAATGTGAGTACCACACTCTAACTACTATGCATAGCCCCTTTGTATTGTAATTTAGTAATTATGACATTGTCCAAATTAAGGGTTTAACCCTAAATTTACCAACTGAAACTGAGAATTAGGCATCTGATGTCAGTTTAATTAATCCCAGCAGTACTATCCCTTAAAGAGGATTCCATTTTTGCCTGTAAAATTAGAATCTGTGGTTTATTTGAAGAAAAATAAAAGAGGACGGAAAGGAAGAAAAGAATGAAAAGAGGAAGAAAATAATAAAATAATAAAATAACATTAAAACAACTTCAAAAATGATTCAACAACAGTTTTAATCTATGAAGAAATTATTAATAACCTTTTAGGTAATTAAAAAAGCATTAATTGCTTTTCTGACATTTGCATGTTCCATCATTCGGTTTACAGTGCTCTATATGCAATTTATTGATTTCGAATTTGTTAAACCAATAAACTATCACTGGATTTATTTCTTAGGTCGTCCTTGCTTGATCGATCACTCTATTTACGAAAGTTCGGTCCAATTGATTGAATCTGCATGATCATCGCCATCGATCTGTGCAGGATTTTTACTGTTATCTATGTTGACTTATTAGTGTGATCGAGGTAATACCACTGTCCTCATCTTCTGGTCCTCTACTGGTCCTCTTCTGCCTACCTACCCCCACCACCATTTTGATTTACCACCACGCTTCAACGTAACACTACAAATCACGGTGAAATACTAGTTAAGTCATTTTTTTTAACTAACGAAGGTGGGGGTAGGGGACAAAATCAAATCTAATTACAAATATTACTTTTATTTACATATTTGTTATATATTCATGAACATTTAAGCGACTATAAAAGACAAAATAAAAATTACAAATAATTTATAATAAAACCATCTTGGTATGAAGGAACGACAAATGCATTCATGTTTTGGTGTTATTAGAGGTCAGTGGGCAAGACCCTTTTCCGACATAGCCAGATAAGTGATAAAAGGACCAATATGTTGACATACATTAATGAAAATGAAAAGAAGTCAAAAATTATCATAATGACTCACAGGAATTAGTCAGTGACGTCATTCACATGAAAGCTAACAGTTAAGTTTATGACATCATATTTAATGTAATGACGAAAGAAATCATCTAATTAATTTGTAATATCTATGGTATGATTATCGTTGTTATGGTGTGACATCTATTTTAGACGCGTGCAGGGTTGATTCAACACTGGAGCTGCTACGTGGTCGCTGGATTTACTAAAAATAGCAGCCAAATCGCTATCAATCCACTATGTGGTCTTCAATTGGTTGTGTCTCAAAAATAACATGCTAGGGGGTCATGGCTAGAATAACTTGGATCATAGATCAACTCAATTAGAGATGACCTAGGGTTAAACAACAACCACAGAGACACCACATTTATTTCTGTGAGAGGTGTAGTCTAATGATTCTACACCTTTATATAATTGGTATTATTTTATTCAACCCCCACTCCACCCTAGATGAAAGGTAAATGGGATTTCTTTCAGATTCAAGTTTAGAAAATCGATATAGGGACCGGAATCGTTATAGAGTAGACCCCGAATAATACGGTCGATTAGTGATAATAAGAACAATCATTCTTTCTACCATAGGCACAAGGCCTGGAAGTTTAGAGGCGGGGTTGGGGGACTAGTGGATTACATCAACCCCAGAGCTCAATTGGTACTTATTCCATCGACAACAAAAAGAGGAAAAGCAAGGTCGGTGTCATTTGAACTCAGATCGTAAATATGGACGTGATGCCGCTATGCGCCATGCACTTTGTCCGGCATGCTAACGATTCTGCCAGCTGACCACTTTAATAATCTTTTCTATACCTGACATTTTCGGGGATGGGGATAGTCGATTCAATCGACCGCAGTACTCAACTGGTACTTATTTTATCGGCCCCCGAAAGGATGAAAGGCAAAGTCGACCCCTGCGGCATTTGAACTCAAAACGTAAAGTCGGAAGAATTGCCGCTAAGCATTTCTACCGGCGTGCTAACGATTCTGCTAGCTCGCCGCCTAATAATAATAATAATAATAATAATAATCCTTTCTATATTGGGCACAAGGGTCTGAAATTTTCGGGGATTGGGATAGTCAATTCAATCGACTCCAGTACTCAACTGGTACTTATTTCATCGACTCTGAAAGGATGAAAGGCACAGTTGACTACAGCGGTATTTGAACTCAGAACGTAAAGTCGGAATAATTGCCGCTAAGCATTTCTCCTGGCGTGCTAACGATTCTGCCAGCTCGCCGCCGCCTTAATAATAATTTCTTTTATTTGCCATCAGAGCGATGGATGAGGGTGCATAATAATAATAATGTTTTGTCTTGGTGTAAAAGATGGGCTACAACAAATATTCTGCTCAATACCACAGATTTGCTTGTCAGTTGCTTGACCGCAACCTGTTGGGCATGTCCCTTCGTGACTGACGATATGTGCATCTCAGATCACGAGCAGGAGTAGTGGGGGGGGGGCATCATAGCCATGTGTTGAGGGAAATTCTTTGGGGTTTGGATAATTCACCTCTGGAAACATGAGCGTTTCGTTCATCATCCTTAAACAACCCTTATTCAGGGACCTTTTGAGCGGAATGGGCTACTCGGTTTGAAGAACATTATAACTGGACCCCACCTGCAAGCTCATGCACTGTTTATCTTGATATGAGATCACCATGTCGTGCACATATGGTTGTGATGCGTGTGCCTGATGCACCCTTATCAAACTGGTATTCGTGATGGGTATATTGGGCTTCGTACCAGTGTCACTTTGATGGCATGCGCTGCTCTCTCACTCAATAATGATAATAATAATAATGGTTTCAAATTTTGGCACAGGACTCGCAATTTCGGGAAAGAGGATAAACCGATTACATCGACCCCAGTGTTCAATTGGTACTTATTTCATCGACCCCGACAGGATGAAAGGTAAAGTTGACCGCGGAGGAATTTGAACTGAAAACGTAAAGACGGACAACATGCCCTAAGCATTTCGCCTGGCGCGCTAACGATTCTACCAGCTTTCCACAACAACAACAACAATAATAATAATAATAATAATCCTTTCTGCTATAGGCACCGGGCCTGACATTTGTGGGGTGGGGGTTAGTGAAATACATCGTCGACACCGAAAGGATGAAAGCAAAGTTGACCTCGGCAGAATTTGAACTCGGAATGTAAAAAACCAGTAGAAATGAAATGCTGCTAGGCATTTTATCCGAAGGGCTAGCGATTGCGAGTCTATGATATATGTAGAGTACAAAGATTAAGTACTCTGTACTTCTAATTCAGCGTTATATAAGTGTCATTGAATCAAAAGACATCCTTGAAAAATTGTATAATGCTTTATTTAATCTAATCCATTTTTTAAAAGTTAAACCATGCACACTGGATCTTATCCCACTTGATATATCATATGGGAATTTGAAGTGAGTTCTAACCAAAATCTTATCAATCCTTTAGTGTTCCCACTACTAACAATGGCCAACAGTACCGTTCCCTTTTAGTACCTATTTACAGCCAGGTAGACTCTGGTGTTTATGTGACTCTGAATAAGTATCAGGCGGTTGAATGTCCGTGTTATTGGTGATATTGACGAGAAATAATAGTGGTAAACACTATATGACTTACCAACAGACTTGGTAGAAATTGGTAACTTTATATTAGAGGAAACTGACACAAATGCAAACACAGATATCTTCGCAACCACCACCAAAACTGCTATCATCATCGTCATCATCATCCCCACCACCACCACCATCATCATCATCATCATCATCATCATCATCATCATCATCACCATCATCATCATCATCATCACGCCATTATAACCACCACCACCACCACCACCGCTACCACCACCATCATCATCATCGTCATCATCATAGTTTGGATGCTTATTTTTCTCTGCCACTCATCTTAACTTTGGAATCAAACAAGGAAACTTTAACCAAAATTGTTATGGTATGGCATGGAACTAATTTATTTCCTTTTGCATCCAAGATCTTGGAGAAAGAGAGAAAGAAAGAAAGAAAGAAAGAAAGAGAGAAAGAAAGAAAGAAAGAAAGAAAGAGAGAAGAAGTTGCAGAAGGAGGGTGGGATGGGGGCCGAAACAGAAAGTATGAATGCAAACAAAGCACCCCAGAAAGAAAAAAAAAACAAAATGAAAATAAATAATAATAATAAAAAAATAGTAATATAATAAAAAAAAAAAAGGAAAAGCTAGAAAAGAAAAAAAAAATGTAGGGAATAGAAGCCGGGGGCGGGGCAAAGAATGAGGAAGAAAAACAAAACAAGCAAAAAGAAAAGAAAACACTCAGAGAAAAAGAATAGTTCTAGAGAATTGTAATTGGTAAATCTATTTTAGACTATGGAATAAATAAATTAATGATGTTGCGAGGGATCTTCATCAAATTTTGTCTTGGAATCCCATTTCTTCTGTTCATCATCAATGAGAAAATAGATACTTTTCACATAGACACATGCACACACGCACACACGCACACACATACACGCGCGCTCACACACACACACACACACACACACACACATAATGCACATACTAACAAACGCACATACTTATACACATACACACGCATACCACTGATTCACGCCATCACACTCTACGCTCTTCTTTCCTTTGTGTCTTAGCCTTCCACCACAACCATCATCATCATCATCATCATCATCATCATCATCATAACTACCACCATCATCGGCACCATCAACATGACCACTACCATCATCGTCACCATCACCACCACCACCATCATCATCATCACCATCATCATCATCATCATCATCATCATCATTATCATCACAACTACCATCATCATCATCATCATCATCATCATCATCACCACCACCACAATCGTCATCATCATCATCATCATCAATAACACCAACACCAATGCCATCCTCATCATCATCATCATCATCATCATCATCATCATCAATAACACCAACACCAATGATATCCTCATCATCATCATCATCATCATCATCATCAATAACATCACCACCACCTCCAACAACATCATCATCATCATCATCATCATCGTTGTTTGATCGTTTTTTTTTTATTAGCTCTTACTTTTGTTGCCTTTCCCTTCTACTCACCCACGACCTCACCTTGTTGTCTTTCACCTTCTTCCCCCCCTCTCTCTTCCTCTTCTACCATCACAGTCAGTATATTTCTCTTTATCCCCTCTCCTCTCGCCTTTCCTCACTCTCCCTCACACTCTCTCTCTCCCTCCCACTCTCTCTCTCTCTCTCTCTCTCTTTCTTTCTTTCTTTCTCTATGTGTGTTTCAGTTGCTTGTTGTTGCCGTCATTGTTGCTTTGCAGCAATTAAAACTTGGGTGGTTGTGGTTGTGGTGATGAAGGTGTTAGTGGTGATGCCAATAATAGTAGTGGTGATGTAGTGGTAGTGGTAATGACGGAAGTGGTGGTTTAGTAGTATGTGGTGGTGGTAGTGGTGGTGATGAAAGTTTTGATGGGGGATGCTGCTGGCAGTGGCGGCGGTGGTGGCTATCGTGACGAAGATGCTGGTGGTGGTGATGGAGGCGGTAGTGGTATTCGTGGTAGTTTAAGATATATGGACAGAGGCAAAGTAAATGACATTTTGAGCTTGATTAAAACAGAAAATATTAGT
>JAOPUL010004744.1:65179201-65192930 GCA_027564515.1 Octopus rubescens
TATCTATCTATCTATCTATCTATCTATCTATCTGTCTGTCTGTCTGTCTGTCTATCTATCTATCTATCTATCTATCTTATTTATCTATCTATCTGTATATATATATGTATACGTGTGTATGTGTGTGTGTATGTATATATGTATGTGTGTGTCTTTGTGTTTACATTTGTTCTCCTCCACTAACAGGTTTTGTTTCGTTTCCTCCCCATAAACAAGCGATTCGGCTTAATTAATAAATAAAATAAATACCAGACTTAAAATCATAAGTACTGGAGACGATTTGTTCGACTAAACCCCTCAAGGTAGTGCCCCAGCATGGCCGCGCTCCAATGGCTGCTGAAACAAGTAAAATTAAAAGATTTTCTATTTTAATAAATTTATTTATTCAACGTTAGTAGTTCGATAACATTGTTTCACTTCTTAGTATTTATATTTCCTGTTCCGTACGGCATTGTACACAGGACCGTTCTTGATTGGTTTCCGTAATTTATCAGAGATTAATAGCCTCTCACTCATCGTTTCTAATTTTCTGGTCAACGAGACACTTTGTATAATTCAACGTAACCGATTCAGAAACAAACAAACAAACTAACACCGAAGGCTCGACGCCAGTATTTGAAGGCCGCAGTATTACAAGGCCGCAAGAATGCGAGGCAAATTTGAACTGCGTGGAATTTGAACTCAGAGCACAGAAAGTCGAAACAATTCTGCAAAGCTTTCTGTCTGACTCTCTAATGACTTTGCCAATTTACTGTATTATGTTTCACTTCATCAACTTCCTTATAACATTTTGGAATTATTTGTAATTGAAGAAAACACTCATGTAGTTTGTGATATTAGTATAATGTGGGAGAATGGACTATTATCAACAACCCATTATCAAACCCAAACTCCATATTCGTTAGGAGGCGAACCGAACCAATTGAAATACTTTTGTTAGTAGAGAGGCTTGTAATGGTTTCAAATTTTGGCACAGGACCAGCAATTTCAGGGGAAGGGTAAGTCGATTACATCTACCTAAGTGCTCAACTGGTACTCATTTTATCGACCCTGAAATGATGAAAGACAATGTCGACCTCGATGGCAATTGAACACAACGTAAGACGGAGGAAAAGCCGTCAAGCATCTTGCCCGGCGTGCTAACGCTTCTGCCAGCTCGCAGGCTTAGAGAGGCTTGTATTGCTCGGTATTTCGTTTGGGCCACAGAAAGATTAGAACTCAGTAGTACAATCTAACACAACTTACTGTAATCCTACCATAATCTGCTTAATCAGGCCTTGCTGATCTATTCATAAATAATAGCAATAAATCATTTAAAAAATAAACACGTGGTTAAATATTTTTTGTGGGAAGAAAGTTTACTGTTCAAGCGTTTATTCCCATTTCATTTTAGGGTCCGCTGGATTTTATTCGCCTTATGTAACTAAAATATCTGACGGGGCGCCCCATATGATATTGAAGACCGATCACCTTTAACAGATGGAAGGTTTTTTCCTACAAAGAACAGGCCATTGTTAAATGGCGAAATTTGAATTTTTGATGTAGTTATTAGACCTATATTCTTTTCTAGCCGCTGTCAATGTTGACGATAACCACATTAAGATTCGTTTGAGCGTCCCAATTTATATTTACCTCCACACCGTATTTATATATGTACCTTCAATATTGTATAAATGGTACAGAGTATATGAATTATCACATATAATGAATAGTCATTGATTAACATTACTAGTTAAAAACTATGCAGATGGGTGAAAAATAAGCTAGTTGAGAGACTACCGACGGGAAAAAAGACCAACTCGTGCAACTTCTGAAGTAGTTCTTCAATTAAATTGAATTTTCCAAGGGAATAGGAAAATAGCTGACATACTATCACAAGAGAAAAAAGCAACATGACTCGTATAAACCTGTGATAGCTCTGTTCTAAGGTGAATTTTATTGCGTATAAATAACCGTTGGTCCAAAAGGTTCTAGAATTTGTTCGACAGGAAATGTGTACGCTTCTTATGAAGTTGCTGGCTTTACCATAAATAAGTCAGCAATGCTGATTGGTCAAACCATATCAACGGATGTGTTAATAGATTTCATGCTGACTCTTTTCCTTATATGATATGATATACAGGGAAAATCTGAGAACTATGGCTCGAATTTCAGCAGGGTTCTCGCTACAAACTCAGATCGCAAAGAGTCCGAACATATATATATACTACAAGGTATCTCATCTAAAGCTCCAACAATTCTGAAAATCTTTCACTGATACTTTATTTATCAACGCCAAAATGAATGAAAACCAACGTTATATTCGACAGGATTTTATGTCACAAGTACAGAGAAGAGGAACAAATAACCAGAAGACGTATTTTAAGAGCAGAGCAGAGACGATTAAATCAGCCTCAGTACGTGACTCACACTCTATTGAATTTAGAAAATATAAAAGCTAAGTCGAAACTGGTGATATGTAAAGGGATGTAACTATAAATCAGCCACTTCACTTATCGTAAACAATAATAATATGAACGATGTATAAGGCAATAGGCAGGGGTTTTGCGATTAAAAGACAATCAAACAAATTATCTAGACTAACTGTACGGTTCAGTCTCGAAACCCACTGAGAAATATACGGCAACTTATTCGTCTCTATATAGTAGAGAGTCAGTTAAGTACAGGTTACGCACTTTTCAGGTTATAACCATGAGAAATTTTTAATATAGAAGTGGAAGCGACCGAGTTATTAGTCAACCATACAATAATGTCAGAGTGCAATAGGGCCCTGTGCCACTACATGTGTTATTTAATCATTACGAAGCGAACCGTGTCATTTGATAGAAAATTTATCTTCGTTATAGACACTGACAAAGAAATTATAAAATGGGTTAGATGGATGCTACACAAGGATGCTACGAATTGCCCTAAATGTGAAACGGCAGCAACATATGACAAACGAATACCTTTATGGCGACCTGCTGAAAGTTAGCGAGACTATCTGGTCACTGCGTGCGCCGCCCTGAGCTGGAAGCGTCCTAATTAGTTTTGTAGAAAACACTTCATGGTGATGTAAGAAGAGGAAAACATCGCCACATTTACATCGACAACTTGATTGCAGACACTGGCCTGGAATGTATTCAGGACCTTGAGGTAGTGATGTTGGACCGAGAGGTATGGCGAATGGACTTTGTTGCTGCGGCCCGGTTTGGAACCCGGCCATAATAATAATAATAATGCTAGAATGGAACGCGCAATATTTTGATTAGTAAGTTGACTTTCAATCCACTTGGCCAGTCGTAGCTTTCGAACAAACCAAGACTAGTTGAATAGCGTAAATTTTACCCCGAGGTAAAATTTAAGAAATATAGCAATGCTGCAAATCTAGGACCTTAGAGTAAATATTTTGTTAACATTAAATTGACATAAATAACCATTTTAATACGCAAACATCATTGACAGAACAAATATTGAAGTTGCCATTCCGAAAGTGTTCCACTGAAAGCATATCTAATGATTAGAGATTAGAAACAGCTCACAAAATTCAATCATTTCTCGCTGATGTTGTGTATATAACAGAGAAAAAGAGAAAGATTGCCCCTGGAATTGCTTCAAGTCTGCCTTGTTTCCAAATCTCATTGCCTGTCTTAGAATTTGCTTAAGATTATCTGTCAGAAATATCAGCAAACTGGAACCTTAATCTTTAATTCTCTGACAAATTTCAAATAAAATAACGAAAAGAAGAATAAAAAAAAAAGAAGAAGGAAAGAACAGAAAACGAATCGAAATAATGCAAAACAAAAGAAAAGAGAAAAAGAGAAAAAGAGAAATGAGTTTCTTTTTCATTGATCTGATTTCAATAAGATGGTGAAACTATGGTCTGTCTGCTCAATTCAGCTTTCGCGGTAGGTGGATTCTTTCTCGTTTAAACTAAACCGTCCGACGTATTGATCGGAGTTTGCCGCTTTCCGCTTTCAGTTCCGACGCTCCCCTTCTCTTCAGATTGTTTCAACCAAGTGGAAGACATTTCGTCATGACAATTGGATTAGGTTTTTCTTTTCTTTTTTTTTTTGTTTGTTTGTTTTGATTCCATTGTTTTTGTTCTTTTTGTGGCTTTTGTTGTTATTTTCATTCTTACGAAACCTCGTCAAGTTGGATGAAAGTTAGAAGATGATGGTGAAACCATGCAACAAGGTTAGTGATTCCCTCACGGATAGAAGGTAATCTCACTTTCTCTCATGCCCTCATCCTTCCCCTTCTCTCCCTCTTTCTTTCTCCTTCCCTCTGCCTCTCTCGCTTGCTCTCTCTACCTCTCTCTGTCACTGTCTCTCTCTCCCACACACTGCTTCAGAAACTTTCTTTTCTCTCTGTTTCTTCTTTTCTATATCCCTTTCCATATTGTTCTTTATCTCTTTCCCTGTGTACTTCTCTCTCTCTCCTCCTCTTTCCCTGTGTACATCTCTCTCTCCTCCTCCTGTTTCCCTGTGTACTTCTCTCTCTCTCTCCTCCTCCTCTTTCCCTGTGTACTTCTCTCTCTCTCTCCTCCTCCTCTTTCCCCTGTTTTCTGGTTTTTTTTCTCTCTCTTTATATTTCAAATTATTTCTTAATACTCACACTCTTTCTATTTTTCTTTTCTACTTATTTACTTTTCGAATTTTTTTTGTCTCTTACACACATACACGCACGCAAAGCCACACACACACACACACACACACACACACACACAAACACACACACAAACACACACACAAACACAAACAAACACACACATATCGCCACCTCACACTCTCTCATTCTTTCTCTTTCATTTCTCATGGTTTCTTCCTTTATCCTATTATTTTGGTTTATTTTCTGTTTTTCATTCTTCATTTCTTTTGCCTTTGTTTCACTTTCGTTTTGTTTATCTTACATTTAACCCCCCCCATCTCTTTCTCATTCTTTCTTCAGTTGATCTATGACCGATTTTTCTTTCTTTCCTTCTTTTCCAATCTATGGCATATTCCCTTATATTTTACTTCTTTTCACTCTCTACTCCCTCTCTCTCTCTCTGTCTCTCTCTCTGTCTCTCTCCCCTATATCTCTATCTTTTAGTCAAGTCTCCCCTCTCTATTTTCTCAGTCTTTTTTCATTTCTTTTCCCTCTCTCTCTCTCTCTCTCTCTCTCTCTCTCTTTCACACTGTCTCTACTATTCTAATCGTCTTGTTCATTCTTTCTAAAACTCATATTCATCTGCTTTTCCTTCCTAATCATTATTTACACACACTTTTCCTGTTGCTCTCTCTCTCTCTCTCTCTCTATCTCTATCTATCTATCTATCTATTTCTCACTTCAACCCACCTCTCTCTTTCTCCTCTCTCTCCCTTGTTTGTTTTGTGGCAAAGTTTCCAGGACTTTAGTTTCTTTTGAGTGAAAAATTATAGGAAATTATCGAAAAAGAAGTCTAGAAACTTCTCTATATTTCATCTGTTCGTTCTCTGGAGATTTATAATGGTGTTGGTAGCGGTGATGGTGGTGGTGGTGGTGGTGGTGGTGATGGTGGTGGTGGTGGTGGTGGTGGTGGTGGTGGTCGTCGTCGTAGTAATGGTAATGATAATGGCACTGGCAGTGGCATTAGTATTGGTACTGGTAAAATTGTTAGTAATGTAGTAAAACATTCCATTTGATACTGTTCCTTCAAGTTAAAAGTTCTAATCCAATTGAATCTGACTTCTCATTTACTTCTTTCAAAATAACTTGGGTCTCTTCACATGCAAACATTGCAATATCAAGGTGCTTGTCAAGGCGGTGAGCTGGCAGAATCGTTAGCAAGCCGATCAAAATGCTTAGCGACATTTCGTCTGTTTGCTCGTTCTGAGTTCAAATTCCGCCGTGGTTGACTTTACCTTTCATCCTTTCGGGGTCGATAGAATAGGTACCAACTGAGTACTGGGGTCTATGTAACCGACTTACTCCTTCACCTGAACTTGCTAGCTTTGCGTCAAAATTTGAATCCAATATTAAGGTGCTTGTTATATAAATGAAAGGTAGAGGCATAGAAGTTTGGCCATTTTAAACTTTAATACTACATAGACTAAATGTGAACCACTAATGGATAGCACTGTACAGGCGATTTTTATTTGGAGGGGTACCATTGAAAGCCGTATATATAAAACGAGAATGCTTTCATCAAATTAACTTAAAGGAATATATAAAGTAAATAACCTTACTTCAAGACAATTCTAATTTAATGCAATAATTCTTGAAATATTTCAAAATATTTGAAAAGAATAGAAATTTCAAAGTGATTAGCAATTAATTGTTAATTTCAACATTCAAAGTTTTTAATTTTTTGTCTACATGGAATGGCAGTGCTCATGATCCAGTACGGGGTCTCAGAGACTGGTATGGGGCAGGATGTAAGGTATCCTTAATCCGGAGATCTGGTCTCAATGCTTGCAACAAGGTGAACCCTGATAAAGTTACCGAACGCTCAGCTGTAGCGTTAAAATGGATTAAACCTACCACCCAAGATAGCAATAGTGGAATTTGAACCTGGAACACAGAGTCGGAACAAATATTGTAATATAACTTTTCCTACACGCTAGCGTTTCCACCGCTCTACCACCTCTCTAAACTAATACTTTACATATCGAACCTGGTAGGAAGAAGGACAAGGTTGACCAAAGCAGGATTTGAAATCTAGATGTATGTTCGAGAGTTATCGATTAGAATTACTTCCTAATATCTATTTCGAATGTTGGCGCAAGGGCAGCAATTTTGGGGAAGGAGTTAAGTCGATCACATCAACCACAGTGTTCAACTGGTACTTATTTTATCGACCCCGAAAGGATGAAAGGCAACGACGATCTCTGCCGAACTTGAACTCAGAACGTTATGGACGGACGAAATACCGCCAAGCATTTTGCCCGGTGTGCTAACGATTCTGCCAGCTCGCCGCCTTAATATCAACATAAAGTTCAAGGCGATGAGCTGGCAAAATCGTTAGCACGCCGGGCAAAATGCTTAGCGGCATTTCGTCCGTCTTTACGTTTTGAGTTGAAATGCCACCGAGATCAACTTTGCCTTTCAGGGTCGATAAATTAAGTACCAGTTTAGCACTGGGGTTGATGTAATCAACTTACCCTTTCCCTCGAAATTACTGGCATTGTGCCAAAATTTGAAACCAATATCAACACAGAGTCTCTCATCCAAGGGACAGTGTATTGTTAATTTATCGCGTATAGTTAATTTATCGTACTTGCCCAGTACCGGTCAAGTAAGATAAAAATCAGTGCTTAGCCAATACTGATTTTATCGTTTCCAATGGACGAAAGGCAAAGTCGAATGCTATGGGAATTGAACAGTGAATTTAAATTGAAGTAACCAAATACTACAAGACATTTATCCGATAGTCTACTGTTCCTACAATCCATTATTAAACTATTCAAAGGTTCAAGTAATCGGAATGACAAATTATTCTCTTGGAGTTGTTCCTGAATTTACTTGTTTTGGTCTCGGTGGTAAAGGCATATTCTTTTTTTCTTTTTTTCTTTTTTTTATATTTAAACTTTGCTGCTATTTTCGTTTCTTCCGGTTACTTGGAGATGTAGAATCATCACCCTGACATTAAAATTCTTGCAGATTTTATAAGATTCCATCTTTTTAGTCACGACAATGAGAAATCATAATCCGTTTTGCTTCTGATCGTTTTCTTCAGCAGAAGTCAAGAATATAAAATTATATCCCTTTCCCTTACGTTTATTGTCATAAGGTTTTGTTTTTTTATCAATCATTCAAGTAATTAATGATAAAAAAAGGAATCAAATATCACACGGAGATTTGATATTTTAATATCTGGGTGTTAACTATGATCATATTTTGGATTGGCATTCATTAAAGTCCCTATCACCATACACATCATATTACGTCTAATATGATGGCTTAAGACGATATCCCAACTCTTAGTACCTATGTTGTTATAGAAGTGTCAGTATAAAACTAGATGGAGGATATATTAATATTATTTTTTCTGGAAGACGGCGAGCTGGTAGAATCGTTAGCACGCCGAGCAAAATGCTTCGCGGCATTTCGTTCGTCTTTACGTAGTGAGTTCAAATTCCACTGAGATCGACTTTGCCTTTCGAGGTCGATAAAATAAGTACCCATTGAACTCTGGGTACTTACCTCCTCCCCCGAACTTACTGGCCTTGTGCCAAAATTTGAAACTAGTATTATTTTGTCCGGAAGGCAGTGAACTGGCAGAATCGTTAGCACGCCGGGCAAATTGCTTAGCGGCATTTCGTCTGTCTTTACGGTTTGGGTTCAACTTCCGCCGAGGTCGACTTTGCCTCTCATCCTTTCGGGTTCGATAAAATATGTACCAGTTGTGTACTGGGGTCAATGTAATCGACTTAACCCCTCCTACGAAATTGTTGGCCTGGCACCAAAATTTGAAACCAATATTATTTTGTCCGGAAGCTATACAGTATATGCATATAGAAAACAAACCAGTTTACGCTAAACTTTAGGTAATCTCTTTGTTTTTATAACCCACTGTAATATTCAATTGTTTGTCTGTGTATTCCCACTGTGTGTTCCTGGGGAATTGTAGAGGCCTATTAAATACTAAGCGATGTCTAAGGATGAGCAGTAAAGTGGTGTTCAGTGTTCTTAGTTCAAATTCTTTCGGAGGTCGGTGAAAAAAACTACCAATCCTGCACGATGGATTCGTGGAACTGTTAGAAGGTTGAATGATATCTCTTGAGGCGTCTGTACCAGTAGTTTGCATTCTAACAGCAACGTCTTCGAGTCTAAGGCCCAACTGTATCGGGCTTTAAGAAAAGCCCTTCTTTTGATAAACACCGTTAACGTCGTGAGGGGGGGGGGGGCATGCATGTGTGGACAACTATTTGTCTTCCACAGAAACTAATTAATCCAGGCCTGCTCATATAAGTGCGAATATATGGTCAGTCCTAATTGAGGCTCCTAGATATCTAAAGATAAGAAAAAAAATGGGAGTATATTAGAATCTATAGATTTTGTGCTACGAATAGAATGTATTGATATAGGCATTCCGAATATTGGTTTCAAATTTTGGCTTTTGGCACAAGGCCAGCATGTTTGGAGAGAGGGTAAGCCGGTTACATCCCCCCCCCCCTCGAGCTCTATTGGTACTTATTTTATTGACTAGTGAATGATGAAAGGTAAAGTCGACTCCGGCGGAATTTTAACTCAGAACATAAAGACGGACGAAATGCCACCAAACATTATGGACGACGTGAGGCATTCCGAATATTGAAAGAAACTTATGTAGATATTTAATTATACTTGGTTGAACTATTCATGGAGGATGAATAGAAATATTGTTGAGTAATCATCACTTGAAGTTATATTTACAAATGTGCATCTAATGAATCATTAATACGAAGTTCAACGAATACAAGGGCTAGGAGTTTTCAGTATATAACTTGTTTTATAATATTAGTTTAAAATTTTGGCACAATGCCAGCAATTTTAGGGGAGGATTTAAGTCGATTATATCGACCCCAGTACTTTATTGATACTTTATTTTATCGACCCCGAAAAGATGAAGGGCAAAAATCCGCCTCGGTGGAGTTTGAACTCAGAACATAAAACCGGGAGAATTGCTAATGCCGCTAAGCTTTTTGTCCGGCGTGTTAACGATTCTGATGCCTTGTTGGATAATATTGCGAAAGTAGTGGAAGAAATTCAAATTACTGCATTTAATACTTTGTCGAGTAAAACTTAAGTATATTACATAAGAAAAGTGAAAGAGGACGGGAGAGAGAGAGATAACAAGTTGCTGAGACAAACAACGCTAGTTGTTATTGTTGTTGCTATCGGTCTCTCTCTCTCTTTCGCTCTCTCTCCTTCCATCTCACCCTCATTGTTACTGTTTTGCATATCCGGTTAATGGAATCTCTTATTTTCGTGGACAGCTGTTGTAAAATAAGTCGATACAATACTGTATTTGGCCTGAGGTTGAATAGGTGAGTGGGGTAAGAGACTACCATGTGGGGCAAAAGCAGCAGGACCCGTATAAACCTGGGATAGCATCACATAAAGTTGAATTATAACTGTCAGACCAAATGTATTAGAATCTTCGGCCAGACTGGTTGGCAAGAAAATTCACAATACTTAATTTGAAGTTTGCCTTTTCAACCATAATAAGTCTGCCAGTACTGATGCTTGAGCCATATTGCCGTAGGTGTTAATATCTTTTATGGCAACAATTTTCCTCTTATGAAAATACGTTAGTTTATGGTCCTTGACAGGGAAAACCTGAAAGCTATGTTTCAACTCTAGCTGGCATCTCGCTACAAGGCTTTACAATCAACGAACAGCAAAATGTGACCCTTTCTTCCCTTTTCTTATGCAAGAAACACGTCTAGACGATTTTGGGGTTACTTGTCTTAAACAGAACTTGGGAGAGATTAAAGAGGATATGTAATCAGGAGTATGGTGTACCCTGATCCAAGTCCATCACAGCTTCTCTATTATTGATAAATGGAGTTCTATGTATAAGCAAAATCTTGCTTTACTTATATAGTAATTTTCTATCACACATTTTAAATTTATACCTGTAATTATTGCATTTCTATACTGTACCTAGTATAGAAAGAATTATTATTATTATTAATGTTGTTGTTTTTGATAATAATATTACGTCTTTGATTACACCTGTCATTAAATAGCTCTTTTTTTAATGATTATCGTTTCATTAAAAATTCTTGCTGCTGTCGAATTAGTGGAAGTGATGGGGTGGCGACAAGAAAATATTTTAAAATTATGACGTTGTGGTGGTGGTGGTGGTTGTGGTGCTGGGATCTACGTGATGAGAAGCTGGAGTTGATGTTGATGGATATAATGGCTATGGGGATAGTGATGGTTGCAATGACAACCAATAGGAATGAGGAATAGAAGGCGAAGTAGGAGGAGAGGGGATAGATGGTTGCGATTATAATGATGAAAATACCACTACAGTCGTCTTGTGGTGTTGAAAGACGATGATTGAGACAACGATGATAGCATCGATAATGATTGTAAACATGCTGATAGACATGAAGAGAAGGAATGAAGTGATGACTAATGGAGATGATGATAATGATGATGATAGCGATGAAGGCAATGATAATAATGAAGTAGAAACGATCCTTGTTTGTCAACACTGAGATTGAAGTAGTGATGTTGCAGAGTTGTTTCAATTTATCTGTTTACATATATTCTTCATCTAATATTCTCTGTGTATTTGTTTTTTGTTTCTACACTTTTCAAATTTCTTTGGATTAGGCACGATACTTCTTTTCTGATGCTACTAAAAAGGCCTCTACTCATTCAAAATAACTATTTGCGTGTCACCTCCATATATGCTCCCCCATCAGATATGTGTCACTTTTCATCACCGTTACTAAGAATTAACCACTTTATGCAAACCTTCGTCCTTTAATGTTGTATTCTAGTCCCACCATCTAAGCCCAACTTTTCTTTCCTGTAGATACAAACTTATAGATGTCCAAAGTACAAATCACTCATCTTACCATCATCTATTTCCAAAATCCTGCAAATATCACAACCTCTCTCCCTTCACCCTCCTCTCTCTCCCGCTCTCTCTCTCCACCAAAAAAGATAGGTAACATCTCGTTTAGACATCATAATGGAGTAAAAAGATTCCATTGGCCTAAAGCAGTAATATATTTCGAAAATCTGAGCTATGAATCACAATGATTATAGCGCAAACAACTTAATTATGCGCCTCATTATTAGTGTCATAGAGATACATTCTGAGTTCAAATGCCGCCTAGGTTGCCTTTCATCCTTCCGGGGTCGATAACATTGACTTCTCCCCTCCCCCAAAATTCCAAATGCTATATATATATATAGCATTTCGTTGCTACTTTATTTTATTGACCCTGGAAGGATAAAAGGCAACGTTAAACTTGATACGATTTGAACTCAGAATTTAAAGAATAGATATTATAAGGTATTTTATCGATATCTGTAACCCTTCCGCTAATCCTACATCTGGACGTGGTTTTGTTTATCGATTGCAGAAGGATGAAAGGCTAAGTTAATTCCAATGAGATTTGAACACAGAATATGATGACTCGGTTCAAGTAACTCATGGTATTTTCCCACCATTCTAACGATTCTGCTAATATCTTTTTTATCATATAAAGCGCACTTTAGCAATATCAACTAGTAATTCGGGAGCCGTATTGATATGTTATGCCTAGCCGTGCAATCATCTGCATGTCATAGCCCTGCTCTATCAGGATTGGCTATCTAACTACTAAAATTACAATTCTGCATTTCACCTATTCGATCGGTGATTACTAATACAGTATAGGTCTACTGGTCATTGATAACCGAGGACTACACGAATGCAACACCGAGAATAACCACGAAACTTGTTAAGGTACAAAGAAAAAACAAATGATTGTATGACAAAAGTAGGATAATTCTGCGGTTCTCAGACTGACGATTAACAGTTCACCCACCAAATATTAATAAACTTTGCGCTAATTTCTTCTTTATCGATTAGTAAACAGAACAGAGTTTGAAGCTATATAATTCTTCTTTCTTCATTTATGTGTTGGATAAGTTTAAAAAGTTTAAAAGCATCTTAAATTCACTAACCATGACCATTTGTTAGTTCTTCTTTTACAATCGTCAGACCTTCACGCCTATGAGGAATATTAGAATTGGAAATAGAAGGAAGTTGAAAGAGATGCAGAGAGAAGGGTGGTGGTGGGGTTAATAAAACAATCGGTAACACACAAAATATTCGGTGTGTTATTTAATCTTTTGGCATTAGTCACTTTCCGATGCGGAGAAAAAAATAAGCTTTGCTTGTTTTTTTTGTTTTTTTGTTTTGTCATATCCAGAAAGTTGAAGTAATTACGTTACTACAGGCGATTCAATCGAAGCATCACCTACCTTTCCGATATTGAAAAAATGACGTCCCTTTATAATTTCCATAATCCCCATGTAGCTTTTATTTCGTCGTAGATTAGGCCTCATAACATAATATTCAAGGTGACCCTGGTATTGTTTAGCCTCCACTCACGCCTCATTGATTAAATCTACCATCAAATGTGTTTCATTCGTAACCATCTCATTTTCATTTTCAGAGTTATGTAGAATAAAGTTATCCAGTTTGACATTCTTTACGTCAGAAGTGTGTGATTTGACGAAATTACACTATTCTATATAGAATATTGAGCGATCACATAGATACTCATCTTTTCTAGCTTTGACCGCTATTTCTCTCAATAAAAAGATCATAAAATGTTGCTTTGCTGTTTTGTCAAGTTAGCCATAATTATTTGGTATTTGGTATTTGGTATTACATTTTCCGTTTATTTTCGTTTTTTAAGAATTTAATTAATTATTTCTGGTATCATACCGTCTTAAATTTTTTTTCAACACGTTTAAAAGTTTATGAAGAAAAAGGAAACAGTTTTAGGGGAAATTTTCAATCAAGTTATTGAATTGAGAAATGTAAATTTTTAGCAACTTCAGAGAGAAGTAGATAACAAATATAAAGACAATGAAGTTTAGAAAGAAACTACTTTATCAGTAATTTTACTCGTAATCGGAAGAATTAGATAAAAAGTAATATTAATAATGATTGAAACATTATCCACAATAATCATAAATAAAGAATATAATTAAAAATATATCTGACGGCGGTATTAATATTTTGTTGAACTCAGCTCGAAAACTAAACTGTAGAAGAAAATAAATG
>JAOPUL010004744.1:65968242-65978365 GCA_027564515.1 Octopus rubescens
CATACATACATACATACATACATACATACATACATACATACATACATACATACATACATACATACATACATAATGCATACCTATATAAGCGTAAACATACATACACACATACATGCACACATACACACATACTTACACACATATATACATACAATGGTAATCAATCGACTTGAAAACAATGCTTTCCATTGATCATTCCAATTGTCAAAATCATTCATCGGTCGCAAACCCAGGCAGAAGGAGCAGTGTGAAACGGATTGTCCCGCTCAAGGACAAGACGCATCATGCGGTCCCGGAATCAAACCAAATGTAAGTACCACCAAATGTAAGACACATGGACAGAGGCAAAGTAAGAAGAGCCACAGGCAAACCGAATGACGTTTTGAGCTTGATTAAAGCAGAAAATATTAGTTAAACAAACCAGCTAATCATAGCTGCTGATAATGTTGTAGCCAACGTAGTAGGATACAAACGGAAAACTGAAGAAATGAAAAGAAAGAACCAAAATGGAGGAAGAGAATACGAATGAAACTGGAAAAGTCAGGGTAAGAACTGTGGCAATTAAATAGGATAATGAGAGGAGAGATACAAAATGAGGTTAGAACCAGGAAATTGAATGGACAATACAGGTTAGAAAAAAGGAGGAAGCGAACAGTACATGAAGAATAGTAACGAAGGGTGACAGCGTTAAAGGCCAAATTGAAAAGATATGATACTAGATGCAAAGGTTTTGAACAGAAGAGAATGTTTCAATCAAATTGGAGGCGCTTATTTGAGGAAATAGAGGGGGACCAGCATCAGGATCTGATTTCTGATGGGGAAGAAAGTAAAGTATTTTGGGGAGAACTGTGGAATAGGTCAGTGAGACATAAAGAAAGTGCAAAGTAGCTAACACAGGTGGAAAGACAACTGGCAACGGCGCCAAGACAAAAGGACGTCAGAATTGACCTATATACTGTGAGACTGAAGTTAAAATAAATATCAAATTGGAAAGGACCTGGGCCGAAGGACTTTACACAGTTGCATGAAAGGATCGCTGCACAACTGGATGAATGCCTGCAGCATGGTCACGTCCCTACCTGGACGACAAGTGGACGAACACTGTTATGCCTCAAAGACCCCTTGAAAAGTAACTTAGTATCAAATGTTCGACCTATAACCTGTTTACCACTTATGTGGAACCTCATGACCGTTGTCTTGACGGAAAAGCTATATAACCATCTGGAAGGTAGCAATATACTTCCAGCAGAGCAGAAAGGATGCAGGAAACAAAGTTGGGGTACAGAAGGCCAATTATTAGTTGATAAAATGATAATTAGAAATTTTAAACACAGATTGACAGGACTGAATGTAACATGGTTAAATTACAAAAAAGCATGACATGATACCGCACAGCTGGATAGGTAAAGCAATGAGCATGTTTGAAGTGGCAGAAAATATGGAGAAAATGGTAACTGAAAGTATGAAACATTGGAATACTGAATTAATTGGAGGAAATCAGAGACTTGAACATCAGAGGTGGAATATTTCAAGGTGATAGCCCATCCCCATTGCTATTTGTATTGGCCATAATACCGCTCAGTTTGATAATGCGAAAAATTAGAATAGCTTACGATTTGGGAAAAGGGTATGGTCAAATGAACCATCTCCTTTTTATGGACGATATAAAGCTTTATTCAAGAAATGAGAAACAACTTGAAAGCCTTACACATACTGCTCGCATTTTCTCAAATGATGTAAGTATGGAGTTGGGAATCGAAAAGTGCGCTATCATGAAAATGAAACGAGGAAGATTTGAATGAATTCTAGGAATTAAAATGCCAGATGGGCAAACCATGAAAGCGGTCGAGAAAGGACAGTGGTACAAGTACTTGGGGATACTGGAAGCAGATGAAATAAAACACGAAGAAAAGAAACAAATTACCAGTAGGGAGTATACAAGGAGAGTGAGAAAATTATTACAATCAAAGCTGAATGGAAGAAATGTCATAGAAGCAAAAATACAAGAGCAGTACCCATAATCAAATATGGAGTAGGAATTGTAGACTGGATCAAATACAACAAACAGAATCTTGACAAAAAACAGAAAGCTCTTGACAATTTATGGAGCTCATTATCCGAAAGTTGATACCAACTGGCTGTTCTTAAAGAGAAACCAGGGTGGAAGAGGCTTAATTGCCGTGGAAGGGTGTATACAGATGGAAAGAAAAAAGCAAACTCGAATATTTAAAGAACAACACAGAGAAACTACTAAAGACAGTGAATAAGGAACAGGTGATGAAGTGTAGAATAGGAGAAAAAAAACAAAAATGAAATTCAAAGAGAGCACGTTAGACAGATTGAAGAGAAGCCCTTACATGGTCAATTTTGGAAAGCCACCTAGGAAGTATGTGGAACAAAATCCTGGGCTTGGTTAAAAAAGGGCAACTGAAAAAAGAAACAGAGCGCCTAATTATAACAGCCCAGGATCAAGCGATAAAAACAAACAACTTGAGGAAAAATGTATATGGGGAGAATGTGTCAGAAAAATGTAGAGTCTGAGGAAATCGGAACGAGACTGTGGCACACATTGTTGCCCAGTGTCCCAAGTTGGCACAGGAAGAATATAAGAAATGAAGGCATGACCAAGTTGTAAAAGTTTTACACTGGAAGCTTTGTCAGAAATGGGGATTTGAAGCTGGAAACACTTGGTATACTCATTGGGTCGAAAGAGTGCTGGAGTCAGAGAAATGTAAGATATTGTGGGACTTTCCTATTCAAACGGACAAGAATCTAGAAAGTAATAGACAAAACATAACATTAATAGATAAGGAAATGCGAAGTTGCTTAGTAATTGATCCAGCATGCTCGTTTGATAAGAGGATTGTAAAGTAAGAGGACGAAAAACCAAATCAAACAAAAATACAACCCCATAAAATTTGAAACTTCAAGAATTTGGAGTATGAAAACTCTAAAGGTTGTGCCAATAATAATAGGTGCATTGGGAACTGTAAGCAAAGATATAGACAAATGGTTGCAGGAGATTGGAATACAATGTCCCGTGGAACTTCTACAAATTATCACGAATGTTCTAAACACTTGAAAGACTATTGAAAACTTGTGGATACCTAAGGTTACAGGTAGTAACCCGCACCCACAAAAATCCTACCAGGAATAAGACCAAACCTGTGTCAAACCAATAATAATAATAATAATAATCCTTTCTATACTGGGCACAAAGGCCTGAAATTTTCGGGGATGGGGTCAGTCGATTCAATCGACTCCAGTACTCAACTGGTACTTTTTTTATCGACCTCGAAAGGATGAAAGGCAAAGTCGACCGCGGTGGCATTTGAACTCAGATCGTAAAGTCGGAAGAAATTCCGCTAAGCATTTTTCCCGGCGTGCTAATGATTCTGCCAGCTCGCCGCCTTAATAATAATAATAATAATAATAATAATAACAACAAAAACAACAACAACAACAACAACAACAACAAAATAACGATGATTTATTACCAATGAGGGAATATTCATGCAGTCTTTCAACCTTCTAAAAATAGTTGCCAAATCTCCCTCAAAATCACACGTTACCATCTGCAAAAACAATGGACATATTTAATGATCAAACCAAGCTGCATTATGTCTGATTATAAGTCAGGTTAGTCATAGCTAGAATGCCTTTCATCATAAGTCTGCTCAGTTACAGTTAACCTAGGCTAAACAACCACAACGACAACCACTACAACAACAGTAATAATTTCTTACACTGGCAAAGAGCCACAGACATTTGGAAAGGACAGCAGGTGTATATTTGATTTAATTGAACCCCATTACATAACTAGTATTTCATAAGATGAAGTCAACGTTTTGAGAAATTTCAAACAGACATAACTAAATAATGCAAGGCCCATAAAGTTATACCATTCCACACCATCCAGGAAATGAATCATAGATTTTGGATATTTAGCACAATTGATAAGTTCTTATGCTATCAGAAATAGAAGAATGAATGGTAATGGTGACTTGGAAGAAATAAAGATGTAAGAATATACTGTATTTTATGTAGTGTAACATATGACTGGTTCTGCCTTGTATTTTGGTTTTTACTTGTTGAATCTGGAAGAAGGGGCAGTGCCCAGGACCTTTGCAGGCTCTCCAGGACTAGTGAACTTGATGCTGTTAACGTTTTGTTTAAGCTATTACAGATCAATACCAGCAGGAATGATACAAGCAGGGAGAAGATTCCAAAGAGATGGGGTTCAAGAGAGGAAGGATTTGCCATAGTGGTTAGTGCAAGGCAGCAGGGAGTTTGGTAAAAACAAGTGTCATAACAGATGGAGAGACAAGTGGAAGTGAACAAAAGTGTGTACTTGGTCATAACAGATGGAGAGACAAGTGGAAGTGAACAAAGGTGTGTACTTGAGTGATGGAGGTATGAGACAAACTAATTCTGAAGATCAGAGGGCATTGTAGTAATGACTGTAGAGGCAGTAAAAAGAGACAACAAGCCTGTGGGCCAGAAACTTCATAACAATAAGTCATGACGATTTCTAACCAAAGCACAAATTTAGAAATGTTGTGGGTAGGCAAGAGTTTATTAGCTAGACTTCTGTATTTGATTGCTACTTTGTTTTATGGACCCCAAGAAATATGAAAGACAAAGTTGGACCTAATAAGATTAAAAGATCTAGAACAATTATTACATAATATTTTATTCAACGAACTACACATTCTGCCATGTATAGTCCTCCTTTAATATGAACTATACAAAGGCGGTAAGCTGGCAACTAATAGCATTTCTTCTGATCTTACGTCAGGGTCAACTTTGCCTTTCATCCTTTTGGGGGTCGATAAAATAGTTACCAGCACTAAGTCGATTTAATCAACTTACACCCTTCCTGAAATCACTGACCTCCTGCCAAAATTTGAAACCAATATGAAGGATTATATATGACAGAATTTGGGGTTTTGGCATGTCTACTAAGTCTGAATATGCACCTTGAAATTTCTGCTCCAATGCAGAGCCCTTGGCAACATTTTAACATAATTTTAGTTAAGACCAGTAATCACCCATGCATGTGAATCTTCCTTTTTCGTGCCAATGATCTTGTCCAAAGGAAAGGCATGGGCCAATATAACTTGCTACCAATGGTGTTGCAGACCATTACCATTAGAATGCAAAGAGCAGGAAAAGATGCTGCAAGGTATTCCATTCAGTCCTTGAACAATTCCTCAAGTCCTCTACCTTGGACAGTGACCTAGCATGGGGTGTGAGTAGGGTATGTAGACAGCATGGGGTGGGTGGGGTCATTTTAAATACGTGTGTTTCTTGTAATTTAAGATATGTTATGTTTAAGGAAGGGAGTGACCAATTTGATTACCACACAGGGCAGCCAAGAACCCTAATGTGCCAATGGGCAGGTAATTTATTAACAGTAGTCATGGTAACACATCTGCCCTGGGTACCTAAATTAATTAGTGAAAACATGATCCCTACTACCCAATCCCACTCAACTGAATGAGCCTTAATTCAACTTGTATCGTTTTATGCAGTTATGTGCATACGTGTGCACATCACTGTGAATGCATGTATTTTTAAGCATTTGTGTTACATGTATGTGTAAATGGATGTGCTGTATGTATGTAGGTTTTGGTTTCATTTAGTTGCTTTCCTCAACATTTTTTATTAACTGGTTCCAGTAATAGTTTTTAATTAATGGATAAAATAATCAACTTGCCAGCACAATAAGAATTCTCAGGCCAAGAGGCTGGTATCACACTTAAATGAATAATAATATGTTATATTATATATCAAATGAGGATGATGATGATGATGACGATGGTGATGATGGTGATGACAATGATGGCGATGATAATGATGATGACAATGATGACGATGATGATGATGATAATGATATATAAGGGTGACTTTACTTACAAGTTTCAGGAATATTGGTAAGTTATTATATAGAGTAATATTGAATAGATGAATCTAATTTCTTTCATTCTCATTGCTGCAGTTTTGGGGTAGCATTTTCCTAATAGATTCTACAGATCTATAGATTATATTATAACAATACCAATGTTACAGAACATACTGCCATCAATGAGTTAAATTTAACACATGCATGTATGCACACACGCGCGCGCGCACACGTACACACACTCACACACACACACGCGCGCGCGCACACACGTACACACACATATATGCATGCATATATTTATGTATATGAAATATATGGCTTTATAAATATACATATATGTGAGTATGTGTGTATCTGTATAAATAAATATGTTTAAACACACACACACACTCATATATATATATATATATATAAATATAATACAAGTAAGAACATGAAAAATGGCTTTTGCACATGTTTAATATTAGTTACAATTGTTTCAATACCACTCTGTTTCTAAAATCATTTCATGTAAATGATTCCATGTGAAAAGTTACACAACAATTCTGGAGTGGCTGTTCATCAGACTAGCATCAACATATGTGCCCTTACATTGAACTATCGTTATTATTAGTTACAATTGTGAGTACCAGTTACGAACTGGGTCGATAAAATCGACTACTCCCCTCCCCCACAAATTTCAGGCCTTCGTGCCTAGTATAGAAAGGATTATTATTATTATTATTAGTAGTAGTAGTAGTAGAAAGGCAGCGAGCTGGCAGAATCGTTAGTATGCGAGGCAAAATGCTTAGCGCCATTTTGTTCAAATTCCGCCAAGGTCAACTTTGCCTTTCATTCTTTCGGGGCTGATAAAATAAGTACCAGTTGAGCACTAGGGTCGATGTAATGGACTTATCCCCTCCCCCAAAATTGCTGGTCTTGTGCCAAAATTTGAACCCATTATTATTATTATTTCATTAGAATATAGGTCACAATACCTTGAGGTATATGTTTTGGTTCTTTATATTCAAAGTTCAAATACTGCTGACATCAACATTGCCTTTCATTCTTATGGGGCCAAATAAACTATAGTACCAGTCAGGTAATGGGGTTGATGTAATTGACTAACCACCTGACCCTCAAATATCTTGTCTTGTGTCTATGTTAGAAGGGAAGGGTCAAATACTACATGTATACAATATAGTCACAGAATAAATTAAAGCTAAGATTATCTAAGCTACAAATCCAGCGGGACCCATACCAAAACATTTTACCTGCTTCCTTATTGCATGAGTTTGCTTATAGCTGATCAAAATTACTTAATATTAACAGCAACCATCAGAGGAATGAAATCTTAAAGTCAGCCTTTGATGGATTCCAAAACAGAGTTACAAAGTTCCCATTCTGACAATAAACATGATCAAATTTGAACCTTTTACATCAAGAAGGATGAAGATAAAAAAAAAACCCTATTTGGTACTTACACAGGAACTCCAAGATCTACGCACTTCTCAAGATTCAATCGACGCCGAGCAGGATGAGGCTTGAAATGAAGAAATTTTTTGTTAATTATCACAATGATAATAGCAAAATTATAATCAAAGTTGGGGTGGCAGGCATTAATATTTATAGTGTGGTATTAAAGTTTTGGAGAATGTAACCCACAATCTAATTTATTCCATTTTACATGAATTGTTAATGTCCTACAAAAATATATACTACACAGCTTTCAATTTCCTTTTAAAATCTCAAACTATATATTGTATTCTATTTACTGTTGGAAATCATTATTATTATTATTATTAGGCAATCTGGCAGAATTGTTACCGCGCCGGAAGAAATGCTTAGCGGCAATTTTTCCGACTTTATGTTCTGAGTTCAAATGCTGCCGGGGTCGACTTTGCCTTTCATCCTTCCGGGGTCGATAAAGTGAGTACCAGTTACTCATCAAACAAAATGCCTTACAGCATTTGCTCTAGCTCTTTACATTCAAAGTTCAAACCTTGCCATGGTCAAATTTGCTTTCAACCCAGCAGGATCAATAAAATAATGTACCATTTAAGTTCTGGAGTCGATATAATCAACCGCTCCTCTCCCTACAAAACCGCTGGTCTTATGCCCAATTCAGAAACAATTAACAATTTAAAATATTGTCTTTGTTAGATCTGAAGACCTCAAGCAAACAGACAATAGCTTTCTTAGAATTATAAACTTTTCCAAATACTGGAGATTGGTGTGTAGTGTGTACAGCGCTTGTCTTTCATTGTTGTTGTTGCTGCTGCTGCTGTGTAGTACCAGGTCAGCCCAGGTTGAGCAGAAGCGATCTATAATCAAAGATATTCCAGCTATGATCATCACATCTTGTTTTCAGGCATAGTATGTCTTAGGCTATACTATCCATTATGTCCAAGACATTAAAGTATGATTTGCTGGAGATTTGGCTGTTACTTCTAGCAGGTCAAGTGACCATGTAGAGATTCCCTCTTTTGCTCATGTTTATATTTGTATACAGGAATTGAACCTGGCTTTCATAGCTCTAACTATTATTATTATCATTATAATATAGTTGGTAGAACATAATTTGTAAGGCCTTACATTGTAGCAATCCATGAGACTTCTGTATAGTCATGATTTTTTGGTCAAGAACAATACGCCGTTTCTCACTTTCAACCCATTCATCTTGCAAGAGCTGCAACATAGACAAGAGACAAGACGTTAAATATAAGAAAAAGAAGAATAAGAAGTTAGGATATGACATATGAAATAAGATGAGAGATTGTATGTTATATAAGAGATAAGATAAGATAAGACATAAAACTTTACATATAAGAGATTAAATAATACATATGAAATATGAAGAAGATTTAGAATATAAGATATAAGATATTGCATATGAAAGTGATTGGACATTAAATATGAAATATACTGAGAGATAAAAATATTACATATATAAATAAAACAAGAGATTAAATAACACATTTGGAATATGATAACATATGGGAAATTATATAAGGTGAGAGAAATGATATCACAGAGGAAATAAAACTAAATGAAAATTAACAAAATCATTAGAAACCTGTTCTAAAATATTTTGTTTAATTGAGAAAGTGATTTTAAGATGAAGACAATAATGACACTTATTATTATCATCTTTATCTTCTTCATTGCTTGTACTCCTGTCCCTTCACCTGTTATCACAATATCATATGGTATGGCAATTCCAACAGTCTTCTAGTATATGCCTCTCCAACAACACAATATTCCAGATCTTACCCACCAACTCATCAGATCTCACCCACCCACCCACCAACACACCTACAATACCCCAGATCTCACTCACCTATCACCACCACCATACCATCAATACCCCCAAATTCATACACCCACCCACCCACAAATACCACTCACCCACCATCATGACTCTAGAATTCCCCAACAATCCCCCAACCCCTCTATAAACTGTGTTCAATAAATACTTATGGAAGATGACAAACATAAACCCCCAAATTGAGCAAAGACATGAAAAAGATGAAGACCTTACCTCATAATTACAGTTGAGGGTCACTTCAAAGGGGTCATCTCCAATGGTTATACAGAACTCCTAAAGTAATGGGGAGAGAGAAACAAGAAGAGATGACAAGGTTAAACAACTTTAATTCATTCATTCACACAATATTTTGGCATATTTACATTGTGGTGGTCAAATACCTGAGTGACCGATACACATGGATGGATAGTCCAGGGGGTCTTCAGTGTCTGCCGGACACAGAAATTGATCAATAAGCAACTTTATAGTGACCTTCCGTTCATTGCTAGTTGACCAACGGGATAGCAAGAAGATAACTGCAGCTTTCTCGGCACTGTCTGAAACACACAGTATCAAGACACCTGTTGAGGCATTGTCTGGGAACTGACCTATGAGAGAATGAACTGCGGACAACCCTCCTAAACCATGGTCAACACTGTAAGGAAGGACATTGGTGTAATAGCTGTCGATGTTGATGGACGCTGATGATGGAATGTGGTAGGCGAGATTTTCATCATCACAAATAAAAGTTGTAGTTCATGAGGGATGATGAGTGGTGATAATCAGTTAAAAGACACACATACATACTCATCTCCACAGACACACCTAACATATACCATTATATTCACATCTGATTCATTTTCTGATAGTATTATATATATATATATATATATATATATATATATACGTGTGTATATAAATAAAAATTT
>JAOPUL010004744.1:66681558-66692606 GCA_027564515.1 Octopus rubescens
AGTACCACTCTCTGAATCTCTGTGATTAATACCTAGTGACAGGTCAAAGCAAGATGACCAGTAATCACATGAAACTGCAAGTTTTACATCAGTATCCCTCTCCTAGAAGGATGCTGTGACAACATCTAGGGGTTCCTCATTCCTGGTAGTATTACTGCTCCAACCAAAGATATTCCTGCATCCCTGCAGGGACATACATAGATACATTACATACATTCATACCTACAACAGACTTCCACAAAGTTTCCACTCACCAAATTCAGTTACAAGGTGTGGATTGGCCCAAGGCTATAATGGAAGACACTTGCACAAGGTGCAACACAAAGGAACTGAACCTGAAATCCAGTGGTTGCAAAATGAGCTTCTTAACAACACGGCTATGCCTGTGCCTATTTCTTTTCACAAAACTGAGCTGGGGGCTGAACTAAAGATTGACCATAGGCTGTATGTTTGACATCATTTTACTACAACCTCAGGCAAGGTCCTAGACAGGGAGGTCCTCTCTCGAGCCAATCTGCCAGGCATTTACACACTGCTAAGGAGAGAGTAGGTTAGGTGGGCATGCCACCCTGCTCAAATGCCGGACACAGAACCCCCCAAAAAGCTGTTTTACAGCGAACAGGTGGAAGACAAGCGTACACAAGGTAGAAAGAAAAAGTGCTTCAAGGATACACTCAAAGCTTTACTGAAGTGCTTTGAGATCAACTCAGACACCTGGGAAATGCAAGCACAGGACTACTCTGCCTGACGAAGCTGCACTAACAGTGGTGCCACCTCCTACAAACAGAACAGGATTGCAGGAGCACAAAGAAAACGTGAGATGGGTAAGTCCAGAGCTAATTCCTAGCCTTCAGCCCTAGCAGACCATGAATGCCCAACCTGTGGTAGAACCTTCTGTGCATGTATCGAATTGATCGACCACAGCCAGACACACTGTGACCCATCTTCTTCTCCCATGTAATGTCCTTGGTCATCGTCAACAATGATGGACAAACATGATTATTGTTATATTATTATTATTATTATTATTATTATTATTATTAGTAGTAGTAGTAGTAGTAGTAGTAGTAGTAGTAGTAGTAGTAGTAGTAGTAGTAGTAAGGTGGCAAGTTTGTAGAACGACGGACAAAATGCCTGGCGGCATTTTGTCCGACCTTACGTTCTTAACTAAATCCCGCCGGAGTGGATAAAATAATCGACTTGTCCCCTCTCAACACATTTTGGGCCCTGAGCCTATTGTAGAAATAATAATAATTATTACTATTAGCAACAGCAGCAGCAGCAGCAGCAGCAGTAGTAGTAGTAGTAGTAGTAGTAGTAGTAGTATATAGATCATTAAGTTTGGTTCGTGTTGGCTGGAAAGAGGAGAGAGTGTTTGCGATATGTAATATATAGTTAACAGGAAGACTAACGATGACATTATAACGATACCGTTCATTTCACAAAATTTGCTTATCGACGCGTTTATCTTAAACTTAACCCTAACACACAAACATTCTAACAGTCTAAACCTTCAATCCTAACCTTAACACAAAACCACTTACGGCTTGAGGTTACTTTTTACACTTACAAACCATCACACCCCCTCTCTCCGACACACTCAACCTCACCACATATATAGTCGTGAATGTTTGTGTATGTGGTTAACCTTTTCATGAGATGTTAAGTTTTTCCATGTGGTTTGTATTGCTTCTCATCAGTTCGACTTCATTTATTTCTGGCGTTAATCTGGTAAGTTGCTCACCCATATCTCAAATATGACTTGCATGCTATGAAATATTGCTAAGCATAATACATATTATATACTTGGCACGTTTGCTTTGTTGTTTATTTGTTTGTTTGTTGATGCGCTTATTGTTATTTTTGTTGGTGTTGTTGATGTTGTCATTGCTACTATATATCGCAGTGCCATCTGATGGTCTGTTTGCCACATGTCACTATGATATGGTCTTGAGCCTAATGTCATCATTAGTGATTCCTAAACAAGGAAGAAATATTCACGTGATCTCTCTCTATCTTTCTCTTTCCCTCTCCCTTTCTCTTTCTCTCTTAGTTTTTTTTTCACAGTTACTTTCTGTTATACGTTAGTAACCATCAGCCTATCTCTCTATATGCATTACATTACAATACACACGCTCGCACGCATACATGCGCTCACACTCACACACGTACACACTCATACGTATAGGCAAGCACGCAGACGCGCGCACACATGCACCTGTATATGTATGCCTAGATGTATGTATGGTTTTTAAGGATATGTATATATATATATATATATATATGTGTATATGTGTGTGTATCTATGTACATTATTATATAATGTCTGACGACATTTCGTCCGTCTTTACATCCTTAGTTAAATTCCGTCGGGGTCGATAAAATAAGTAATCGACTTGTCCCCTGATGATGCTCCAGCATGACCGCATCCGCATAGCTGAAACGAACACAAGAAAAATATATATGTAATTATATTTATGCATGTACGCATATATAACATAATACACCATGTAGTACGTAAATAAAGTTATTCCAAAATATTTCTCAAATGAAATTAGTAAGAGCAGAGATTCGATCTGAAACTAAAATGAGTCTGCCGCAACTTCTCTCTTATATATTAACGCTTTATGTTGATATAATTAAGAGATCATAAATATATAAAAGTATTTCTAAACAATTTTAATGTTATCGCATCACAAAGAATGTGAGATTATTAGAACTGAAGAACCGATTATTGTAATAACTTGCATCCGTCCTAATTGCACCGAAATAAATGAAACCAACTAAATAGAAATTTATGTGTGTTATGAACAGATATCACCTAAAGTGAAGAAATCTTCTCCTTTGACGAGGAACAACAACGGTCAAAATATTCACGTTCAAATCTGACAGTACTTAATGAGAATAGATACATTTTTGTTTGGATTCTTGCTGTACTTCGCGCACCCAGTGAATGATGAGTCATGTAATTGACATTACCACGCATCAGCAACTAGTCTGGTGGTTGATTTCTATAAAGAAGAGACAGTGTCATTGGTAAGTGGGTAACTTTGACTGAGAAGACACACGAAAGGTCGAAACCCCGCATTGCTTCAAAGTCTCCTTATAAACGTGAATCGTGTATGTTACGAACACACATCGTCTAAAGCAGTTGCAGTTATTCTCAACCTTTTTTTGCCCAATGCACCCTTTTCACCATATATCAGAGTGTAATTCACCCCACCTTTCCGAGATAGTCTGACTAAAAATGTGCATTCCCAATGCGCATATTATTATCACAGATAAGAAATTGAAATATTTAAATTCATTTTTTATTTAATCATCAAACCCTGCATTGAAGGCAATACAATTATCAATATTCCAAATGTTTGAGTCTGTTATTCTGTGATCCCAACTCACCCCACCCCCCTGAAACCCTGAAATTAACCCGGGGTGGGAGGGATCCCACCCGGTTATGAAACCCTGGTCTAAAGGGAGGAAGCGTTCTCTGATAACGATAAAGAACGGCGACCGGCATTTTCAAGCGTGAATCTGCTAGAACGTATTGAGAATTAATAGATACGTAAATGTTTAGATTTTTAACAACAGTGTTTCAGAGTAAAGCTGCATACTTTCTCTCTCACTCTCTCTCTCGCTCTCTCTTTTTCTCTCTCTCTCTCTCTATCTCTTACACACACACAAAGACACACACATCACATACATATGTTTATGCGTGTGTGTGTATGTGTGCGTGCGTGTATCAGAATGACTCCTTGTACTAGAGCATGCAATTTTAGATATCTAGGCTATATATTCAAACTAGAGTCCACATAGCTTGTATGTACTTTATTTCCAGCTCTCTCTCACTTAAATGAATGATTTATGGGAAACCAGATACACACTTATCATGCAATGTGACAGTTGAGAGAGCTTCAGTTTGTTCACCACCACCACCACCACCACCAGCACCACTATCACCAGCACCACCAACACTTTTTATCATTCCACCTGACCCCTACTTGCCATACCTGCTCTACCTCTCCTCTGCCCACTACTATTTTGCTCATTGATTTCTTCTGTCCACCACTGTAGTCTAAATCACTACCATCACCACTACATTCATTGCCTCCTGCAACACCAGCACAACCATCACAACACTGCCATCACTACTACCAGCGAAACCACTACCACTACAAGCACAACTACCACCACTACACCTACCACAACAAACAACACTGTCTCCATGTCCATCACCCATTACAATCAACACCACTGCAACTTTCACAACCACTAGCCATCATCCACCTTTATGCAATGCTCCTTTTCTGAACTAGATCCTTGGATGAGGAAAGAGTTGGTCTGGAGAATTCTTTTACAAAAGTTTACTTTTTAAAAGATTTTCTCACTAAAAACAAAACAAAAAAATAATAATAACTAAAAAAAAATAAAAATAAAACTTTACTAAAAACATCAAAAACAAATAAGACACCATTGTAGTGTGGATATATGTATTTGTTTGTATGTATGTGTGTGTGTGTGTGTGTGTGACATCTATCAAAGATTTTGTGTGTGTAACTTCCAACTTCCTCTTCCGGATATTTTTTAGAAGTATTTTTTGCTCTTTTGTTTTGCTTTTTTTTCTTTTGCTAATTTCAGTCATTGAACTGTGGTCATACTGGAGGTTTACCTTTAAGTCAGCCAGTTATATCGACTACAGGACGTAACAGACTGGAGTTTATTTACCGATTCTGGAAAAGCAAACAGTCTGCCTGAGTGGAATTTTAAACCCAGAATTAGGTGCTGGCACGGTTGTTTGTTTAAGAAGCTTGCTTCCCAAACACGTAGTTTCTGGTTCAGTCCTACTCTATGGCATCTTGGACAAAGTGTCTTCTATTATAGCCCTAGGCCAACCAATGCCTTAATGCCTTGTGAGTGAATTTAGTCAATGGAAACTGAAAGAAACTGAAAGAAACCTGTCATGTATGTGTGTGTATATATATATATATATATATATATATATACACACAGATACACATACACATATATATGCATGTTTGTATGTATATGTGTGTGTGTGTTTATATGTACCCTTGCCTTGACATCAAGTGATGGTTGTAAACGAACATCACCATCATACAAGCAACGTTGTTTGCTTCCAGTCTTCCATGAAAAACATGTCTGCCTTGCTTGGAAATAGGTATGGGTTGGTGACAGGAAAGGCATCTGGCCACAGAAAATGATGAATATAATGTGAAGTAAATATATACCATAATGTATTTTATTTAAATGCCCATACCGATTCTACTTTGCTGCTTGTTTCCTCATAATTTACAGTTTTCTCATGGAGTTGCATTCCTGATTTAAATTATATATTTTACGAGGAACTTTCATTTGTTTTACCTCTGTTTTTATATGCTAGCATGGGTTAGACAAATAGGTATTACTGAGGCATTGTTTAACAGCTGGATTATTTTCAAGTAAGATATATTTTAATTCCATATTTCTTCAAAAATACAGAACTGGTGGACGATGTGTTAACAGGGAATGGCAACAAACATCACTGTTTGTAGTGCAGGGCTTTTTCACGTAAAGTACAGAATGTAAACATTCACTTAGATACATACACACTCATGCATAACATATAACAAACCTTATACACTTAATATTTAAATAAGAGACAAAGACTAAAGCAAACTATACAGGTTTGTCTATTCTCCCTGTTTGTCCCTGGTACCCACATAAAATTTTCCATTACTCCCACATGTGCTAGGGAGCAGTTCTACCCAATTTCAGACGTGCTATTCTAGTTTGTTCTGATGGGTAGGTGAAGTAAGGTCATCTGGAATTAATTGTACTGCCCAGATACCCCCCCCCCCCAAAAAAATACATTTTTAATGAATGTGAACTTGTGAACTTATCTCATCCATTTAATCATTACAGTTTCGCATTCTCAGTTGCAGCAAACACATTTTTTATTGTCGATTTTGTAGTCCTAAGATCTAAGACTTGTGTGTGCCAGTTGTTAAAAAGATGGTGGTGGGGCCTGAGGTTTGTTGAAAAGATAGAAACTCCGTTAAATTTTTAGACAAAAGGGATCACTGTACTACACCTCATTGTTGTCATCATCTTAATCACCATTATCATCATTATCATAGTCCTCCTCATCATCATCATCACTATAATCATCAACATCGTTGTTGTTGTTTTCATCATCATCATCACCATCATTCTCAACCTTATCATTATTGTCGATATTATCATTGTCTTCGCTACCAACTTCACCATCATCATTATGGTCATTGTCTTTGTCATCATCATCATCGCTATCTTCATCACCGTTATCGCCATCATCCCCAGCATCATCATCATCCTCATGACCACTAATCTTATAAGTCTTAACAATCAACCAGCCACTACTGGTATATGGGAGCCAGCTAAATGCATTTCCAGTTTTACCCCTATCTTCATTGTTCATATTTCCAGATAAACCTCTATTTGTTTATTGTTCTGTCTTTGTTATCCAACAAACTAAATACTGTTGCTCATCTTTCATCCTTAGATTACATTTTATGCATTTATTTATTTATTTATTTATTTTGTGTGTTTCTTTAAATTATCTTATTATCAGGTTTTAATTCACCCACCCACCTACCTACCCCATGTCTTTATTCTAAACAAGATATATTTTATTCATGTCAAACAATGGCAAGAAAGAAGAAAAACTCATCAGATATGAATTTCTTTTCATCAAAATTGAAAACAATTATCTGTTAATTTTTAAATGTATTTCTTTTTTCTGCATTTGGTATGATAATGGATATCAGGGGTTTGATTTAGTACAAATGAAGAGTGTCTGACTTTGTAGTATTCCACACTACAATGTAAATACAAATATCTCCCAATATCTGCGAGACTTTTAAGGACTACTGCTCAGCCCCATTATCAGGATGTAGATCAGAAAAGAGTTAAAAACTTCAAGAAGGTTCTAGTTTATTGTGAATTCACTACAAATATATTGTGTTCAACACCCATCTAGCTGTCTTCCTTCCACATGATGAATATGGAATGGTTGAAGGCAACTTGTCCCCTGTTGATTTGGTACTTAACCCTTTTGTTACCATAATTTCCAATGAAATACACTGCTTTACTTTTTGAAAATAGTGAAGAATTTAGTGAAATAACTCTGTCATATTTAGCTGATGCTTGCAACATAATTTTTTTAAAATTTTGACACAAGGCCAGCAATTTTGAAGAGTGAGGTTAAATCGATTGCATTGACTCCAGAACTTCATTGCACTGGAAGAATGAAAGGCAATGTTTACTTTGGTGGAATTTGAACTCAGAACATAAAGAGCTAGAAGATATGCCACTAAGCATTTTGACCAATACACTAATGATCTGGCCAACTTGCTGCTTTTGTCTGTAACATAAATTCTTCTTAGTTTTGGCACAAGACCCACAATTCTTTGAGGGAAGGGTTTATTCAATTACATCAATACCAGTGCTCAACTGGTACTTATTTTATCAACCTCAAAAAGATGAAAGGCAAAGTTGAACTCAGAATGTAAAGAGCTAGAAGAAATGCCACAAAGCATTTTCTGTGATGTGCTAATGATTCAGTCAGCTCCCCACCTTTGTTTGGAACATCAAAAATTGTGGTGGAATATTTAAATTAGGAACCACTTTAGTACAAGAAGTTTATATCTTAGAACCAGAGGCAGTCTCAGATACTTTGGTATCAGATGGGTACCAAGAGCTAAGAGAACTGAGACAATCTAGAAACAAAAATGTTCATTTCAATACCGTATTCATTTTGACCATTTTGCTCCTATAGTATTTAGTCTTTGTCCTTCTCGAAATTCCAAGTTCAAATTCTACAAAATAATATTCTTATATTTCTAAAGTGACTGAATCATCACCGTATCAGTTATATATAACCACTGGGCAATGTATTCTACCCAACATCCTAAAAACTGTCCTCATAATCTTAAAAATAAATCTGGGTTTGTTTGTTTTTGTTGTTATTGTTGGTTTTTTTAAATTTTCTTTATATATATACATTTTACTTGTTTTAAAGATTTTTCTGTTTCATATTTCAAAAGGATTAACCCATTTCACACCAACCTGTCTGGGATCACCCCTAATTCTATGATATACACTTCGTGTTTAACCTTCTGTAATCATATTCCTATTGAAATACACAGCTGTTATCTCAATTAATTTTGGAAATAATGAGGAATTTAGTTAAATAACATTATTATTATTATTATCAAGCTGATATTTGGAACCTAAATTAACATGAAATTTTCCTCAAAGATTTAATATCTAAATCACTTTAAAAGAAGTTTGTATCATTGAACTAGGGCAGTGTCAGGCAAGTTGGTATCAAAAGACTTCAAGTGATTTAAATTAAAACCATCCATGAAAAGTTCACATTAGTTTATATTCCAAACACCAGCTTCATAATGACAAGATTATGTTACTAAATTCTTCATTATTTTCAGAATTATTTGAAACAAAATATATGATAACAAAAGGGTTAAAGAAATTTCAACAAGTGAATAACATAATAAAAAAACAAACAAACAAATAAAACACAATCCACTGAATAATTTTCTTAATTGTTACATTCATAAGGCAAATAAGTTTTTCTTAGATTTGTTAACAATATTGCTTCATCAAACGTTAAAAAGATAATTCTTTTCAAATGATACAAAGATATTTCTTTCATATTCCTCAGAAGAGCCTTAAAGCTGGTACTTTATTGTAACCATTTCCCATGTAATTTTGCACTGAGTTTAGTTAGAAGCAAAACGAACTGGAGTCCATAGAAATTAGTGATGGTCGTCATCAGCCAAAATCAGTTAATATTACTTTCAATAGTCAATAAGTTTGTGTGCCAGGAGAAAAGATATTTTAATTAGTTATTTTTACAACCCAGTAGATTAGATGAGTTATCTCAGTAATAAAAGGAACACCTAGCTTATAATTCTCGGTGCAGCATGTCTTTGTTTTCTTTTCTGTTTTTGGTATTTTTGTGAATTTCATTTTTTTTTTTTTTTTACCCTTGAGAAAGACACTTAGCTTCACAAACCTATCCTATGTTAATTAAGAAACTTTGTACTTTCATTCCCAGTTCTTTAAGTTTGTTAATTCATTAATACTCCACAACAGAGTATTTGTATTGTGTTGACGAGCAAATTACTTACTTTATTGTTAGCTTGCATTTTAGTTTTCAACACATAGACAGAAAACTTCAAATGTACGAAGAATAAAACAGGGAAATGAAATTGCATATAATGTCATTTGTGCATTTCTCATTAGTGCTATATAGGGTGCAACAAAAATCTCAGATTCTATCTTCTTTAAATGCTTCAACAGTTATGTTTCAACAACATGGTCTGCACTAGTCCAAAACATGATGGTAACTAGAAAAGAAAATGATGAAACATTAGCTATATGAAAACAAGATGTCATTACAACCTGCCTAACTTCACTAGTATCACATCAATGGCCATGTAAATATATGGATGTTTTTATGGTTACATATTTTACACATGGTTGGGAACACAAACTGGGTCATGACCTTAGCTCATTAAGACTTTAAACTTTTCTGTTCTGGAACTCCTCTTACCTGGCTACCAGTTATTATATAGGCTGTATTACAAGTGAATAAATCAATTAATCATAATGATGATTTGGATAAGAAATTTAGCTTCAGCAAGAGCAAAAGATGTTGTTTTAACTGTATTGCTATGCAGGCTCTGACAAGTTTTTGCTTGATATGTTGTACATATAAGAGGAAACCTGGCTGTGAATTAATACTGGTGAGGGCAGGTACTTTCAAACAATATTAGGCGAAGGATAAAAAGCCACTTGATTAGCGATCTACAGTGCAGTGTTATTGCAAAAAAAAAAAAAGAAGTTAAATAGTTTATTAGACTATCTTCTCTAATTAAAAAAAGACAAAGACAAAAGTTTATTTTGTCTACTCAGACTAAGTTGTTGGATAACAAAGCAAGAAAAGGCAAGTTTGTTTCCACTTTACTGGCAGTGCGAGTTATCTTAGCTGACCTGTCAGGTGTCAAATTTTTTTAAAATGTCTCATCCTGCAAATTATATTGCTTAACCTAATATTATAACCCACTTAGTTGAATAAATTGTTGGTTGGATAGTTAGTTAGTTACTGAACCATCTTAAGGCATGGAATCACTGGGCCCACGAACCTCATGGGTCTAGAGTCCCAATTCTGATCTATGTATACTGTGACTTACTGTCAACAAATAAATACTATAGGGCTCAGGGCACTGATTTGCTTAGGGGGTTATAATACTGCTAAGAGAGCCCCAGTTAATTAATGAGATGTCTTTTTGCTCAAAAGCTGACCGCATTATTGTATGGGGTATTTACTCAGGTCGTGACCGTGTTTTTCGAGAGACGAAGCTAATATTACCAAATGTCTACTCCTTGGTTGAAACAAAAGCTATTGTTAATAAATTGACAAAAGTATCCATATTGTGTGTGTTTGTATGCATGTGTTTATACATTTATATATAATTATCTGTTAATTTCTACATTGATTTTTCTATGCTAGTAAGGGTAATATTTTTAATTGCTTGAAATAATATTATGAGTGTTATTATATCTGTTGTTCATGAAAATGATGGTCATTGCATAATTCTATATCCTCTCTTAGAAATCTTAAGATCTGGTTGATCTGAGGCCTGTAATAGAAGTCATCATCACCTCTGCCATTGTAACTTTTTTTTATTTTATTTTCTATTATAATCCTTTTTTACATTTTTCTTTTTGAATCCTGATGATCTTCACTATTATTGTTAACTGAACAGAAACGATAGCAATTTCAAAATACACACACAAAAAAAAAGAGGAAAACAGAACTGGGCATGGTTACACATTTAAAAAAATATATATTCACACATTTATATACATGTACTTACTCACACACACACACACACATATATATATATATATCATCATCATCATCATCATCCTTTTAACGTCCGCTTTCCATGCAAGCATGGGTTGGACGGTTTGACTGGAGCCGG
>JAOPUL010004744.1:66911662-66925003 GCA_027564515.1 Octopus rubescens
ACACACACACACACACACACACACACACACACACACACACACACACACACACACACACACACACACACAGTGTAATTTATCTATGTCTATATTACCAATTTTAATGTCTTACCAAATTATATAACGTTGTTTTGCCCTACCTTTCGTTTGTATATAACTATGATTGTAAACCTTTTCGTAACATATTGTACAAATGAATGGATCTTTGTGACAAATTATTATTATTATGAGGGTGGTAGATTCGCAGATGCATTTGAGCATCGGAACAATTCTATTCGGTATTCGTTCCGACTCTTTACATTCTGATTCTGATTCTGATTATTATTATTATTATTATTATGTTTAGTAGTCTTATTTTTGTCACGCGCTTTCACTGCACTACCGAGCACAGCTCTGTGCGACTTGGGTATGTGCGGTGCCTAGCAATGCTATTTTCTGTATGTTATATATATATTCGTAAGTCCTGGTGTTTTGGTTATGTATTTGCCTGTATGGTTTTTAATCATACCTAATGCATTTATTATTATAGGGATTGTTTCTGTTTTTAGGCTCCTATTCGGGTTATCTCTATTTCCAGATCTTTGTACTTTGATAGTTTTTTTTCCGTTTCTTTTAGAGATACACTGTCATATGTTGGGATTGATACTTCGATTAGAAGGCATTTTTTTCTTGATGATCTCTGACAACTATATCCGTTCTATTAGCCTTGATCTCTCTACCTGTGTGTATATCCTAGAGTATGGTTGCTTTGTCCTTTTCTGAGAACTTTTCTGGGATTATGCCTATACCATCTTTTTTCTGTTGTCATTCCATAGCGTTGGCATAGCTTCAAGTTTATATAGGTCCCAACTCTGTCCTGGCTGTTAGTCAGGACTGGGCAGCCAGAGAAAATAGGATTTATTGTTTCTTCCATATCATCACATATTCTGTAGTTACTTATAGTATTTTCTTCATTATATGCTTCTGGTAGTTTCTGGTGAGGAGGCTTTGATCTTGGGCTGCAATTAAAAATCCTTCAGTCTCTGCTTTGAGTTCTGAGCTTCTCAACCACTGTTGGGATTTTACTTTATCTATTTCTTTTCTGATTAGCTTATCCCAGTATATGCCATGTAAGTATTTTTCTTGCCATCGTTTTATCAATGTATTTTGTTGTTCCAGTTTTAGTTTACATTTCAGTTGCTTTGCAGCTTTTCATATTTGTTCTTCTTCTTCATAGGTTGTCAGGTACTATAATTTCTTTTTTGTATTTTTCAGCGTCCTTAAAGATAAAACAACAGTTTTGTTTTGTTTTGTTTTGCTCATGTTTAGTGGCTATTCGTACAGGTTTTCCTTGTTTCTGAATTAGATATTTCTGTAATCCTATGGTGGTTCTTTTATAGTAGTTTTCTAGATGTATCAAGCCTCTACCACGTTCAATTCATTGTCTATATAACCATTCTATGTCAGATTTTGGGTGATGTATTCTAAATTCCGTCATTATATTTCTTGTTTTCCTGTCTAGTTTGGTTAGGCCATTTAGTGTCCAATTAAGAATATTCTAACGGTAACTTATAACTTGGACAGCTAGAGTATTCATAACTATTATCTTGGTTTTCGCATTGAGCTCTGTTTTATGATATAACCTGACTCGTCTATAGACTGCATTCCTTATCTTCTCTTTTATTTGTGTGGTGCTGTACCGTATCTATTTCATTGATACTTAGATATTTGTATGTCTGGGTTTGGTCTATTTCTCTTATTTCATTTTTTTTATCAAGTACGATATTGTTACTCTTAACTAGTTTTCTTCTTTTCAAGGTTGCTTTAGCACATTTTCATAAACCTAATTTCATTTTTATTTCTTTGGTAATGTATGTAGTAATGTTTCCAGTTGTTTATCATTTGTAGCATGCAGTTTTAGATCATCCATATACAAGAGATGGTTGATTGTTTTACCGTAGAATGTGTATCCACATCCAATTCTGTTTAGCATGTCAGTTAAAGAGCTTAGTGCCAGGCAGAAAAGGAGTGGAGAGAGCGAGTCTCCTTGGAATATTCCTGTTCTAATGGGGATGGCTTTAATTTTATAATTCCCTCTTTCATCTGGAGCTTCAGAACTGTTTGTCATTTATTCATGGCATGTTTTATATACTCTATTATCGTTGGTGCTACCTTGTTCATGGCTAGTGTTTCCAGGATCCATGTGTGGGGAATATTGTCAAAAGCCTTTTGATAATCTATCCAAACTATGCTTAGACCCTTCTTTTTCTGTCGGCTGTCTTCAGTTATGGCTTTATTCATCCTTAACTGATCTTTTACAGCCATATGAGTCTTTGCAGCAATTCTTTTGTTCTTCTGGAAACAAGTTCTTTTTTTTCCAGATGTCTGCCCATTCTCTGCGATATTATTGCAGTTGAGGCTTTGTAAGTCGTAGGGAGACATGTTATGGGCCTGTAGTTTTGTGGGTTTACTGTTTCAGTAGATTTGGGAATTAGGATGTTTTTTCCCTTCTGTGAGCCATTCAGGCGTTATCTCTGGTTCACGTTGAATTTCCCGGCCAGCGTCTTATGCATCCCTGTTAAATATTTAATCCAGAAATTGGGGATTTTGTCGTGCCCGAGTGCCTTCGAATTGCTTAGCTTTTGCATTGTCTGGGTGAACTCTTCCGTGGTGATAGGTGTCCAGAGTTGTTCAGGCGTTGTTTTTGTTATTTTTATAGATGTTTTCTGGAATCGTTCTTTTGTCAGTTGTCCCAGTTATAAGTTACAGTCACAATATTCTTAATTAGACATTAAATGAAATAGCCAAACTAGACAGGAAAACAAGAAAATTAATGACGGAATTTAGAATACACTTCCTTAAACTGGAACAACAAAATACATTGATAAAACGATGGCAAGAAAAACGCTTACATGGCAAATACTGGGATAAGCAAAATAGAGAAGAAATAGATAAATTAAAATCCCAACAATGGTTGAGAAGCCCAGGATTCAAAGCAGAGACTGAAGGATTTTTAATTGCAGCCCAAGATCAAAGCCTCCCCACCAGAAACTAACAGAAGTATAAAATGAAGAAAAATACTATAAGTAACTGCAGAATATGTGGTGATATGTGCAGAATATGTGGTGAAGAAAAATAAATCATAATGTCTCTGGCTTCCCAGTCATGGCTAAGAAGGAATATATCCACAAACATGAAGGACTTGAGACCTATATACACTGGAATCTATGCAAATACTATGGAATGACAACAGAAAAAAGATGGTATAAGTATATCCCAGTAAAGGTCTCAGAAAATGACAAAAACCAAAACACCAGGACTTACAAATATATATATAACATACAGAAAATAGCACTACTAGGCACCGCAAACATCATACATAAAGCACTTCAAAACAGTGAAGACATCACCAAAACAAACCAGACCACATACCCAAGACACACAGAGCTGTGCTCGGTAGTGCAGTGAAAGTACGTGACAAAAATAAGACTACTGAACAATAATAATTGATCAGGGCCATAACCATGCCAGCTTCATTCCTACCCTCTCTATGACTTAGCGCGTGAGGTGGAGGCTGTCGTGGATAGATCTATTCGGGATAGCGTATGTCTGCGCATCACTGACCAGCTAATCGAAGACAAGCGCTAACCTCTTGGCCCAAATCTTATAATCTGCGTTCAGCAGAGTTATGGGCCTAAAATTGTCTATTTCGTCCCGCTTGTTCGGCTTATTCCTCAGCAGCCCCACCACTCAACGGCTCATAGCACTGGGTATTCTCCCGTTCTGCTGCCAGTTGTGGTAGACGTCCGGCAAGAGATCACCGAACAAGTCTGGCATATAGAGATAAAGTTCAAGCGGCAGACAATCCAGCACCGAAGACTTCTCCCTTGTGTAGCCTGCCATCGTACCTCGTATGTCTTCAGCTGTTATCGGTATTTCGCAGAACTCCGCGTCCCTGGTGGACGAGTGGACCCGACATACTGCCGAGATAGGAGGTGAAATCCACCCCCGTCCCCGACATACCGCGCGCTCCGTACAGTTTGGCGAAGTGCCGCTAAAACTCCGTTCAAATCTGACCGGATTCGTGTAGCATGCGCCCGTCCCGGTCAGTCAAAGCCCGGATTTTGGCTTTGTTGCCTCGTTGCACCTCTGCCACTCGGGCACATCAAACGGCTTCCTTCCCCTCATGTCTTAGCGCACGCGCCCTTGCTCCGACTAGGCAACCTTCGTGGTTGGCATTGAAAAATTGATCGAGGTCCAATCTTGCTGCCAGTAAGTTAGTCGCTATGCCTCTCCTAAGCGCCTCTTCTAGCTTGCTGACTAGGTCTCTCTCTATCCTAGAATACTCTAAAGCTTTTTTCCTTACTAAACCCTACCGCCTCTACTCTAATAGCCCTTTTCAGGGCTATCCATCATTGGTTGTTGACGATTGCATCCGACAAACTCCGATGGACTAATTTGATAAACCCGGTTTTTGAATGCTTGACGATCCGAGATAGACGCGTTCAACTTCCAGTACACGGGGCCCTGTTTATGGATCCTATTTAGTTCGACCGAGCAGATCAAAAATTTGTGGTGTGTGTAGCAACAATTTTGAAATGTGGACAATCTATGCTACTTTTTTCTATTGGCCTACAGAATATTTTATCTAGATATGATCTGGAAGACCCGATGCTCTTTGCCTATATCCAAATTGGCGCATCCGGGAAATCCAGTCGGTACCTGTCTACCAGTTGGAAGCGGCTGAACAGGTTTGTGAGTCTTTTACAAACCTATCTTCTTTCGGCCAGCCCCCACCCTTTCCAGGCGTGCGTTCAATATAGCGTTCCAATCGCCCACTAGAACTAAAGAGCGAGACATTCCAAGGAAAACCTCCAGACGTCTGAAGAAATCTGACTCTCCCGCGTCTCGTCTAAAAGCACCACCTTTGGTAATGCTCACACCCAGAACCACCAACTTACCTTCCGGGTCCAGGAAGACCGTCCGAACCTCGATATCCAAGTCTTTCCTAAACAGCACTGCTACCCTGCCTCCCATTTGAGGCCGACTGAGAGATGCGTAAATCTCAAAATCATCCAAGATGGCAGCTAGATCGTTTGTGTCGGAAATCCTGGTTTCACAGACCGCTGTCGCATCTATAGCTAGTGACGTGAGATCGTTGAGCAAGCGACCCTGCTTCAAGAGCCACGAACATTTATACAGCCTACCTTAAACATCCGCATGCCGGCCGGAACGAGTTGTGAGAAAGAAAAAGAGCGGGTTTACTTACCCTGCCGGAGCTGTTGGCGGTCGGATGGCCCAACCTCCGGATCTGGTTAGGATTTCTCTGGGAACCCCATAAAAAGTCTGTCGGTGGCTTTTACATTAGGGGTTCCCACGTCGTGGGGGAATACCTCCCTAATCTTTTTATAAGTGTTAGTGGCATACGCACTAACAACAATTCTTCCGACACTTTGTGAGTCTTAGTGTCCGGAATTTCTTCCCCTGACTCAATCTCTTTATTTCGAGTTATGAGGGCAATCAAATCTTTGCTGGCTCTCCTCACTAGCACACAATTGAGTGTCTGTGTTGTTATCAGTTCTTCTGAAATATTTCTTTTGGGGCGTGGTGGAGTTGTTATTGTGTTGGTTGTGCTGGTGGTACTGGCTTTTGTTGTGTTGATGGTTGTGGAGCTGGTGGGGTTGGTGTTGTTTTCTGTGTGACTGTATTTGTTGTGTGCGCATTTTCTGTGTTGTCCGATGTGAGGCCGGCTGTTTTCCTCCTGTGTCTTCTTTTTAATTTTTGGGGCTTTCGTCGTTCCTCCTCATCTTTGCTTTGAGATGTGTAGGAACCTTTGTTTGTGCAATCTTCCCGCGATGAGAGTGGGTGGATGTTTGCCGTTGTGTGAGTGCCTACGTGTCAGTGTGAGTTTGAGAGAGAGAACTGGTTTGAGAGACGTCCTATTTTCCCCCCTTTTTCTTGCTGTTGGTGGTGATGGTGCTGCTAGAGTTGCTGGGGATGTTGTTGTCTCAGCTACTTTTCGTTAATGTCTTATCTGAGGATCTTGCTGGTTTCGCAGCCACTGGTGTAGTTATTCGTGCTGCTGCCGTAGGTCCAGGTGACGGAAACCCTGGTGTTTCGGCTTCAAGTGTGGCATATTGTCTTGGTTGTTGCTGTTGTTGAGGGTGTGATGTAGGTAGTGGGAGTGGCCTCGTGCCTCCTATCCTTTGGGGGGAAGATGGCTCTAAAGTGGCCTGTGGTTCCACAAAGGTCGCATTTAGGCTTTCGGCCTTCCATAACGACTCGTAGTTCCACCCCGTTGGACAGCTGTATAAATCCGGGATTTTCTCTATGATTTCTGGCTTCAAATGAAGCAGAATTTCTATATTTATCCCGGACCAGTTCTGTTGCTGCTTCGCCTGACTTCTTGGAGTGTCTGCGGTTCTTCTAAAACCACGCACGCCACAATCCACCAGACCTTCACACCAGGCGGAAGATCCGATATCCTTAGTCTAGCAATTCTTCTAGAAAGATACGTTGGGTACAGTACACATTCCTCACTCCAACGAGGTGGCACTGAATGTTTTCGCACGAGGTCCTCACTTTTGATGAGAACCTCGACGGTGGCAATGCGTCTTCTTCTCTGCAAGTGGGCTACATCCACCATGATTCCCATCAAGGCCTTCTCCACTTAAATATTTGCGCAGTCGGATTGGCTCGCCTGCTCTTTCTCGAGACACACCTGTAGATGTACTGTTTTTTCTCACGTTTTTCCATTATTTCCGGAGGCACATTTACCACTGCCTTAATTCCCTCAAATATAATAATTTTTCTGGCTTGAGCCAGTTCATTAATTTTTCCATCCTGGACTAGCGAAAACATTTCTTTTTTTGTGCTAGCCACATCGGAAAAAGCTTTTGTTTATTATTGTTCTTGGTGTCTTTAAATTTATCGCTGGTTTTATTATTGTTGTTCTAGTCTTCTGCGTTGCTTTTGTCGTTCAACGTGTCCCTGTTATTTTTTGTTTCAATACTGTTTGTTTTAGTGGCTGTGGTGTTGGTGGGGGGTGGAGTTGTTGTTGTTGCTGTTGTTTTCACTATGTCCGCTGCTCAACTTCGTGATATTACTACTAGTGATGGCGGTGGCGGTGTTAATGTTGCCGCTACTGATTTTACGTGCTCTTTCACTATTCAGGTTTTTTGTTGTTGCTTTTGCAGCCACTGTCACCCTTCGTCTCATAGCTTTGGAGAGGATGAGTGACGTAAGAGGAGGAAAGGTTTCGTATAAGGGAAGGCTGGTGAGAGGGACGGTTCTTTCCCACGATGCTCCTATAATGGCGGTTGATGGCGCCATCGTGTATGTAAGTTATTTTTGTTTTTAAATTAGGTGGCGTTTTATGAAGGCAAACCATTGTCTCTTACGGGGAAGCAACAGCCACAAAACTCCAATCAAGGAATTCCTTATGTTCTTATCAACACAAATGTAGTGCATAAAAGATAACAAATGGGCGAAAACAATGATTTTAGAAAGGACTTACTCAGCGCGTTCGAAAACACGTCCATCGTACTCCGCAGCAAATAATAATAATAATTCACCTAAAGGCAGACGTGGATCGTCATTACCTCCCCAGAGACCAAGGAGGTTGAAGCTTGATACAATTTGAACTCTCTTACAAAACCACCACAATTGGACTGGCCAAATATCTTGAAACAACGCAAGACTGGATGCTAAATCTTGTTGAAAATCATGAGAGACAAAAGAAGCTTCATTCTATCATAAAGGAAAGCAGAATGCCCATGCAGAATACCCAAGCTGAACAACCTGAGGGAAGTGTTCCAACTGTTGTTGCAAAGAAGGTGAAATTAATGGCAAAGAAAAAAAGCGCACGAGAAATTGAGAAGAGAAACCTCTGCTCGGCAAATATGTGGACTGTAGCAAACAAGCTGATGTTTACCAGAAGCACACCCATTAGTGGCTACGGAGCTTGGAGCAGAGAGCAAAGGTTTCATCCTAGCTGCTCAAGATCAAAGCTTAAATAAGCTACCAAGTCAATACGATGAAAAATGGAGCAGATCGCTAATGCTGATTCTGCAATGATGTGATTGAAACAGTGAACCACATAATCTCTGGATGTAAAGTCTTATCACTAGTGGAGTATAACTCATTTCATGACAGAATTGACCAATATTTACACTGGTTAATATGTTGGCATTATAAAATCAAAACTGCCAACAAGTGGTATAATCACCACCTTGGGGCTGTAACTGAGGGAGAAAATGTAACGATTCTTTGGGACTTTTCAGTAGATACACACCGAACCATCAAAGCTAATAAACCAGAAATTGTTAGCAAAGACCAAAACAATAAAGTTTGTTTATTGATCGACATGAGCATTCCCTGTTATAATATCTCGCCAAAAGAATTTGACAAGCTCAGAAAATATAAAGATTTGCTCAGTGTAATTGAAAAAATACCAGTGATTGTAGGAGCACTAAGAATGATCAGAAAAGGAACTGAGAAATATTTGAGAATGATCCCTGGCTTACCATCGGTGTCAGAAGTTCAAAAGATTGTTTTAAGTGCTACGTCACACGTATTGAGAAAAGCATTGTCGATGTGAGAACTATTACTACCCATGTACATTTTTTTTTATTGAATTTTATTTTCTTCACACAAATCCATTTCATTCTGAAAATGAGCAATCTGGAGTGTTTAGTTTAATGGCCTACCAATGTATACAATGAGTTTCTTTGCCCTAGGAGTCGGGACGACACTCGGCAAGAAATGGAAACAAAATTGAAAGAAGAAAACCTACTACTACTACTACTACTACTACTACTACTACTACTACTACTACTACTACTACTACTACTAATAATAATAATAATAATAATAATAATTATAATAATAATAATACATCTTGCTGTTATTGAGTGATTTCACCGTACATACCAAGGCACACATAGCTGGGCTCTGTGTTCCTTGGGCATGCGCAGGGTTTTGTTTTAGCTTTGTTATTTTTACTGTATTGAAATTATACTACGTAATATGTATCCGGCGCCTAGTGGTACTATTTTCTGCATGTTTTGCATATTTGTACGTCATGGGGTTGTGATAATGCATTTGTCTGTATGCTTTTATATCATTACCAAAGTACCTATTATTATAGGGAAGGATTGTGTTTTAAGATCCTACATTCAGGTTTTCTCTATTTCCAGATCTTTGTATTTGGATGATTTTTACTTGTCTTATCGTGTGTTTGGACTTATATGTTAATTAGGAGGTATTTCGTTTCATTGTGGTCATTCACAACAATATCTGGATGGTCTTGATTTCCTTGTCTGAGTGTTTTGACATATCCCAGAATACGGTTGCTTTGTTATTCTCGGAGACCTTTTCTTGTATATGTCAATACCATATCTTTTCTGTTGGTATTTAATGAGGCCGATATAACTTGCAATGTTTATAAGTCCCAGCTTTGTCATGTCTGTGAGTGAAATTCTTTCTTGGCTGAGACTTGGCAGCCAGATATAATGTGGCTAATTTATATTTTCTCCATCTCCAAATATTCTGCAGTTACAAACTGTATTCTGCTTCATTATACGATTTTGGTGATTTCTGGTGAGGAGGTTTTGGTCCTGTGCCGATTGTTTCTATTTTCAAACTTCCCAGATCTTCTTTTCATTTGGATAGTTGGATCGTATCTCTATTTGCTTCATAGGTACCGTATTTACTCGTGTATAAGTCGCATGCCTAATTTAGTGTTAACTATTGGTACAAAATGTTTTCCTTTCTCATATGTTTAGTTTTGATCCGTCTATACGTCGCACTCCAGTTTTTTTTTCAGTTAGAATCAAGCATAATATAGTTTTACTCCTACATGAGTAAATACAGTATATTGCCGTCTGTAGGAATTGATATATTGATCAGAAGACATGGGATTTTCATTCAAATATACTTTCTCAATAATATGCAGCCATAGCTTTTGTATGTGTATGTCAAAAAATAGGCGATGGGTCCTCCTCTAAATCTTTTGAAGTATACTTGTGCCACCAATATTCTCTACGATTCCATTTATGCAGGCATAGTTTTTTTCCGTGTATGTAACCTCAAATACTTTAATGTCTGTTATATATAGTTTTGTTAAAAACTAAAGAACTAGAAATAACGAGATTCCTTGTTTCTTTGCAGCCTCGAATTGCTGAGTAATTAAAGACTTGCATTCTATAAGTTCTTAAACTGCTTAAATCGCATGAAAATCAATGACTTAGATATTTTTAACAATATTTTTTTCATTCATCTCTGTTTCATTATATGATTTTGATCGTTTATGTTGAGAAGATTTTGATCTTAGGTTTAAGTCCTGAGATTATAAGCCAATGATAGCATTTAAACTATTTAGCTATGCCTTACTCAACCTTAATAACGAATGCTTTTACATCGTATTTTGTCGTCTAAAGCATTTTCTATTGTTGTCTCTCGATATCCCCTTGAGCTGTGTATTTCATCAGCCTTTATTTGACATCTTTTAGTCTCCTTAGAAATGGAAGACATTTTCTTCTGCTTTATTCAGTTTGTGTAGGTATTTGATGTTATTTTCTACATAGATATTTATAATAGCATTCTAATTACAGAAATCGCATACTTAGCCATATTCCTAGTAAATATAATCATTCTCTGATGGCTTTAGGTGCTGCACTCTAAATATAGTCATTATCTTTTATATTTTCCACTCTAGTATTCATAATTCACGGAAATTCCAGTTGAAACTAGTGTAACTGTAACTCATTTAAGGAAACACGTCGGATACTAATAGCTATTTCTTATTTTTAGCATTTAAACCATTTAGTGCATGATTAAGTATTAATCTAACACGTTTGAAAATAATCAGCCTAAGTACTTTACCTAATTTTTTGATTCCTAAGTATTTGTACACATGTCTTTGGTGTAACGCTTACAGATTCGTGCCATTATCTAACAAGATATTATTGGTTTTATAACTTCTCCACTCTCAAGGTGGCTTTTTATACTTTTCTGAACTAAATTTTTTCATGTTATTTCCCTTTTTTTAATCATGCAATGTATGTAGTAATGTATTGAACTGTTTAACATCTGTAGCATATAATTTCAGATAATCCATATACAAGATAGAGTTGAGTATTATCCAATAACACTTTTGTCTGCATTCAGTCTGGTTTCACATGATAGGGATTGATTTCAGTTTTACAATTGCATCTTTATATCTTTACGACTATCTTCTAGACTACTGTTTGATGTACCAGCTCTGTTCAAGGTAAGTATCGGCAAAATCAATCAACAATAGTAAAGAAATTGGTGGGGGCCCCAACATAGCCTTAGTCCTATGACTGAAGCCATGAAAATAGCATTCTGGTAATTAATTCATACATCCCATACCATTTTGTTTCGTATAGAATCATCAGTAGAGTCAATAGAAAAATCAGATTAAAAGAAAAAATCAAAACAAGGGCAACTAATAGGAATACAAAGTTAGTATTTATACTGTGAAGAAAGATGATGACATGTGTTAAACGCTTCGGACAGTAGTCCTTTGTCTACAATCATCACTGATGCAATATCCAAGTTGAGTCACAAGAAAATCTAGATTAGGAAAAAAATCAAAACAGAATCAACTAATATGGATAGAATGTCAGTACAATTATATAGTGAGAAATAATGATAGGTTGGGGAGTATAACACACTTCGGACAGTGGTCCGTTGTCTAGAAAAGAAATGAGAACAGAAGAGAGAAAATAACGAAGAAAAGAAATGTTGAAATAAAGGTGTTGATTTCGGTGGAGCAGTATGATGGATGGCAAAAAGGAAGTGGGCAGTCCGGATGTGGGTAGAAGGGTGATTGCAACAAGATGTTTGCGAAGTGAGTTAAATATGAGTGGGAGGTTGTAATAAAGTATGTGCGTTATTGTGTGCGAGTAAGATGTCAAGTGAGTTGGTAGACTGTGTTGAGCGAGAAGTATGCAAGTAGGTTGTGTATGTGAGTGTGTGCACGTGTGTCTGTGTTCGCATGAAGAGGAAGTGAACATGCGCTAGTTTTGTACGGTTTGTGTAAGCAGAGCATAAAACATGGGAGGTGAAATGTGTGGACAGATTGATCGGCTGCTGTATGTCTGTATGTGTACGGGAGAATAGATGTAGATGTGCTACTGTGTGAGTGGAATAAATAGAATATATTAGTATGTGTATGTGGTTATTTGATAAGTGTTTAATGCAGTATGTGTATGTGCGAGTAGAGACGGAGGAAATTGTACGCGGGACGCTTATCAGTGTATGGAGATGGATTTATAGGAAGAAAGCAGTGTTCTTAGAGAATAGCAACTTGGTTATTAATCCCAGTTGGATTAAGCGTACTTAACTGGCAAATTAATTGTTCTTCGCGATGCAAGTGGGGCCGGGGAGTTACGTGGTGCTGCAAAATGCTGTAAATAGCGGGATGTAGGTTGGCGTGACAGGAAGAATCGAAGTAGCGGGCTACAAACCAAAATGATTCTATGTTATTACATCAGACGTCCAAAAACTATCTCCCAAACCGATCAATCGGCAGATGACCAGTTTCTGCAATATACAATAAGCCGTAGAAATGACATTTTATGCAATTGATTATGTTTTTGTACAGGTGAAATATTCGCCGACTCAGAAAGCTGAGCTAAGTTCACGTAGGGTTCAGTTGTTCTGAAAGAAAGAATATGTGTTTTAGTAGGAGCAAACAAAGGATCAATGTCAGATGTGGTGAAGGAGAAAAGAACTGTAGAAAGAGCCTCAAACATATTACGGTCACATCGGAAGAAAAGAAGAGGGTGCTCCAGAAAGATATGTCAAAAATCTGGGTCGGATTAGATGAAACGAAAGCTTCATAGGATGGTGTGTTGAGAGATGATGTGGTGAGATAGTACGTGACAGTAAAGGACAAAAGGTTGGTAGTGGAATGGGCACGAGAAAAAAGGTTTCAGTTGTAGTTTTATTGTCGAGTAAACGTTGTTTTCATCCATGAGGTTTTGTAGTAACCATTTCCTTCTTCTGGAAGTATATTAACTTTTTATTTTTGCGATTTGTTTACTTATCCTATTCCAGTTTGTCCTCATCAGTGGTGTGTGATATGAGAGAAATGTTTCTGTAGTTTTAGCTTCAGCTGCCACATAGTAGCTTCTTGACAGTCTTCGGTATTAAATATTGTTTTTACCAGGAATTCATTTATGTTTTATTTTCTGTCTATCTATTTCAGTAAGTAAAGGTATTCTTCTTCTCATTATTATTAATCAGATATCATCAAGGCGGCGAACTGGCAGAATCGTTAGCACGCCGGGAAAAATGCTTAGCGGCATTTAGTCCGTCTCTACGTTCTGAGTT
>JAOPUL010004744.1:67596722-67607491 GCA_027564515.1 Octopus rubescens
ATAATATCATCATCATCCTTTAACGTCCATTATATATATATAATATATTATAATATATATATAATATAATATATTATATTATAATATAATGTATATATCTATAATATAATATAATATATATGTTTTACTTGTCCTATTTTATGTACATAATATGTTCATCAATGTATTTCAATATCAAATTTGTAAGGTTTTGGGTTGTTGAAATACCAACCCTCACCTGTGAACAGGTGAGGGTTGGTAACAGAAAAGACATCCAGCCAAATTTCATTCAGCCCATGCAAGCATGGAAAAGTCAACAGTAAAACGATGATGTATATATATGTATACATGCACACACACACATACACACGCCATCCTCTTGTGGGCAGTTTTACAAGGGAGATAATCATGTCTTCATAATATCTGGTGGCATTAAAATTTTGAATTAATGAATTATAAGAAAATAGATGCACTGAATTCACATATTTATATCATTTTTTTTCCATTAATTTATTATGAAGTTTTTAAAAGTTATAGTGAGTGGTAATCATGCATAGAACTCTTTCATTCTTTTTAGAAATGATCAGCATGATATAACCTTGGATATATATATAGAAACTTGAACACATATCAGTGGGAATGAAAGCAATCCACAATGTTTAATTTGAGGTATCATTTCAATGCTCAGTAATAACCAAACATTGTTGGAATATTAGAGTGACATCAAAATGTTCAACTTGAAAAGTATAAAACAGACTTTTAAAAAAGCAGGGAGGGTTTGTCCATATTACTAAATATGTAAAAGAAATGCCTATTTATTTCTTAGTTTCAGTCTATGGACTAAGCCCATGCTGGGACACTGCCTTCAAGGGTTCTAGATAATTATATCAACCCCAGTACTTTGGTGCTTATTTTACCTTCCTTTTCAAAGAAAAAAAAATGCAAATCTGACTAATTGTTAAAGAGACCAACTGTGATGGAACTAAATATTGGCCAGCGGTGTCCTTCACAGTTTTCATCAACCATATTTCACTCACAAGGTTTCAAATGAAACAAGACCATTGTAGAAGATACATGTTCAAAGATTGTTGCACAGTGGAATCAATCCAGAAACCAATGTAATTACAGAGCAAACTTCTTAAACATAGAACAATGTTAACTTAATTTTGAAAACGTTGTGTGTAATGCACTAACCAAAATAAAAAAAAATATACATAAATAAATTAACTGGTATATTTTAAATTATGTATCTTGTTCAACAACTAAAAACAGTAAAAAAGAAAAATATGTAACAAAAAAGAAAGCAACAATACTTCATGATAATTTATGATCCAAACACCAACTTAATAATGACAAAATTAATTAAGTAAAGTTTTCATTATTTTCAAATTTAATTGAAACAAATGGCAGATTTTTTCAACAGAAATGTGATAACAAAATGATTAAAAAAGAAAAACAATTCTTTGTGGGGTTGATTTAGTCAATCATTTTTACTCCCCTTTAAAAATTCTGGCTTTGTGCCCTAATCAAAGGAAAATTATGTGTGTGTGAGTATTTATATGTATATATATATATATGTACACATATGTATATATGTACACATTAATGTATATATATTTACATATATATGTCTATATATAAATACATATATAGATATGTGTTATTATTTATATTTTATAAATACATATATAGATGTGTGTGTGTGTGTGTGTGTGTGAATATATATTATACTGAGTTAGTCAATTATTTACATTATATACATTAGACGGATATGTGTCCGCATCTTGTATTGTTGTCAACACAACGTTTCGGCTGATGTCCTCTCCAGTTTTCATCAGGTGTTCTGGTGGGGTTATTGTTTGTTCAGGTCGCTGCCTGGAATTGAACTCAGAATCTTGGGATTAGTAGCCCGTGTTCTTAACCACTACACTATACGCCCGTGGGCATATAGCATAGTGATTAAGAGTGTGGGCTACTAACCCCAAGACTCCGAGTTCAATTCCAGGTAGCGACCTGAACTAACAATTAATAATAACACCACCAGGACACCTGATGAAGGCTGGAGAGGACACCAGCTGAAACGTTGTGTTAATAACAATACAAGATGAGGACACATATCCGTCCAATGTATATAATGTAAATAATTCCTCATCGCAAAAATATAGAACAATATGAGTTAGTCAAGTTAAAAGAAATGGTACAGCACCAGACACGAGATACTGTAAAGCATTTAATATCATTCTTTAATAAGTTGCTTTGGGTCAACAGCTGAAAAAATAGGAGAAAAACAAAAAAAATAAGAGGTACAGTAATTTACTTTGGAAAAAAATCCATTGAACTATTGTTCCCCTCTCTCCTTAAAATTTGAATTTGAGCCATGTCAATTAAAAATAAAATAAAGAAAAAGAAAAAAACGAGACCAAAAAAAATCAACATTTACTACAACAACAAACAACAAAAATGAATAAAATACTATAAGAAGTTGTGAATTAAATCAGCAGTTGATAATTAGTTCTGTATTACAGAAAAATTCAGAAATAATTTTACAGGCATTCTTTTCCATTTTTTCTTTGTTTTTTTTTTGTTTTTTTTTCTGCTTGTATGAAAGTAAAAAAAATCATAGTAATGGATTTCTTAAGATATATTGATTTTATAATTTGTTTTCGTCTTGCTGTTGTTATTTTTATTTGCCCTTCTTTGTTTCGCTTTCTGATTTTTTTTTTTTTCAAGAATATTAAGATTAGGGGACAAATATTATCACTCAACAGAGAGAGGGTTAGGGGTTTTTTTCCCCATTTTACTTTTATTTTTATTTTATTTTACTGTTGTAAAACGTTTTAGATTTTTACCTGTGTAATATAAATTCTTTTCAAGTCATGGTCAATGCAATTTTACACAAAGCTATTTACATAAGGGATTAACACCGCAATCTAACAAACAGCTAAATATATCCAGTATATAGGCACACATACACACATAACATACACAATCATAAATATATGAATATATACATACATAAGTTTTTACATATAACATTGTGTGTATGTGTGTGTGCTCCAAAGTTTTTTTGAGCAAAAGTTTAAAAAAAAAAAAAAAAATTGATGACATTAGGCAATGCAAGTTTAAATTCAAATTATATTACTATGGTAACTTGATATTTGATTATACAACTCACTAAGGTACTTAGCAATGAAAGCTCTCACAAAAGTACACTTTTATCATTGGACAGTGTTAGAACAGTGACCATACTAACATTCATGATGTCTTTCAGGAAGGCAAGCTGTTACTGTTGCAAAAACAACTAAAGGTACTGTTACAAGATCATTATTAGACTTGCAAGAAATAGTAACCAAATCTACTGCAAAACACCCTTCAGTCTTAAAAATGGAATGACATGTCTTTAGAATTACATTATCCAATATATCTGGTGGGGGGAAAAAAATGTAGGACGGTCACAGCTAGAATGTCTTTGATCATATGTATGCTCAATTAGAGTTGTCCTGGGTTTAAATATCAATATATGTTCACTACTTTTATGAACTGCTGAAATTTGAACCTTGTATTTACATTAAAGAAAGTGGAAGAAGCCTTGCTCATCTTTCAAGGCACAATATTTACCAAATCCCATGACAATATAACCAATGTTTCCTCTAAATTGTGCATATTTATTCACATGCATTGCACAATCAGTGCTCAAAGGATATTAGCAAAAAATATATTAAATACTTTTGTTAGAACCAGATGGATGGTTTATTGATTCATGGAAATGAATGGCAAAAACTTAGTGCTATATTGAAGTAGTTAAAATGATAATCGAAGTAGCTCATATGTAGATTGTTTAGAAACATGTCAGAACCAATAGAGCTGATCTATGACTGAAGACATTCCAGTCATGCCCATCCCATTTTTTTTCTTTTCTTTGTATTTCCAAGCCATTATCTAATGTATCCATAAACTACTTTTTTTGCACTTTTAAAGATGACTGTAGTTTATAGCAAGTCAAGTAACCAGGTAGAGGCTTCTCTCGTGAGCTCGTGCAGATGATAGAGTTAGTAGCCAATAGCATATCCATAAAAATGGATAAGCTATTGGCTATTTTTATATTACTAGTATTATGATGTAATAATCAGATACTAATTTTCAGTTAGGCCACTACCTAATCACTGAAAATAGATATTATGGTGCAGTACTTCTCACTATAAGCAACAGTGACATTGTAAAATGAATGTCCAGGGTCTTCAGTACCAAGTCAAATTATTTCAATTTGAGAGGCAGGAGGATCTAACAAGATAACCTCCTTTAGATACACTAACAACAAACAATCTTCAGTAACACCTAATATAGTCTTCAATAACCTAATAGATATAGGGTACCCTAAGAAATGGGTCCCAGCAAATATCTTTAACACAATATAGCAATGCAGTTTTTTGTAGCCATGATATGCATGTTGAAATTATTTAGTACGTTATATTTTTTTTGTGTTTAGACCATTAAACATTAATCAGAACATGGGTAACCATCTTCAATATTCTAAAATCTGTTCATCAATAATCTGCTCCAAAATTTATGGGAAGTTCTGAGGCAACCTAACCCACCTTCATCAGACAGGATGATCATAGCTCATCTCATTAATCACCGAGGATTAGATTTCTTAATCCTTCTACAACCCAGAAAGCAAACAGAGGCAGTGAGATATCAAAAAGGTGAACCATTTGGAGGTGGGGAAGGAGAAGGAAAAAAGATCATCTACATCACTTTGCAAATTCTTAATGTTTAAGCATGTTCAGATTAAAAGGAAAATGATGTTCTCAGAAAGAAAAAGAAAACAACGGTATGACAATATTGTGCCAATCTTGTTCATAAGGTCTGTTTTGAGAAAAGGAATACCCATGAGCAAAAAGTGAACTTTTTATAACATTTCAGACTTTGTAAGCAGAATTGCAAACACTTCACTGAATCAAACATAAGAAACACATGCTAAACCTTATTGATTATAAAGTTAAGAACATACATCCACAGAGCCCCAACCATACACTGTCTGATGTCTTTCAATTTTTTGAAAGCACACTTATAAAAACAATAATTCATGAAAATGAGCTCAAAACTTGTTATGCCAGCTTGTGATATTCTTGACAAATATTTTATAGGAGCCTTTATGGTAATATTAATTTTTTTTTTTTTTTGATAAAAGTTGAGAAATAAAGTAAATAAAGACAATAATTTGTCTTAAGACTATATGGCAGGATTCAGAAATTCCCCAATATTAATTGTTAATAATTAAAATGGTTGCTCAGAAAACCAGTCATTCAGTAGGATTAGTCATAGCACAACAAGTTCTAAGACAACACATAATTTGTAAAATTTCATTTATAGTTTTGATAATTTTTAATATATCAACATAATTTTCTTGTGTTCAAGCATGACCTTGTCATCTGGTAAATTGAGATTTTGATGCTGTTACATTGGGGTTGAATTGTATTTGAGAAAGCAGGAGAGAACAATCAGTTGACCAACTTCAAGGACATCATTTTCTGCTTCTTTTTCTCTGTTTATGCAAATGCTTTCAATATCAAAATCCCAGCATGTAATTTCAGATATCTAGTAAAGAAGCTACCATTTAAAAAGTGATCTTAGATACAAGTTCTCATTAATTTCTTCAGTATCTGAACCTTCAGAATTATGGCCTCAATACTACTGAAGCAAGTTCCACTCAGGACCTGCATGTTCATTAAATTAGCTCTTCATTTGATAACCACAAATAATCATATGGAACTATTCAAGCACTTGGATGAGTTTCCTGTGCAATGGTCAAATCTCACATCTACAGAAGCTTTGTCTGAGTTCACTGTTTCAATGGTTCAGCCTACAAGAATGCAGATAAACCAATGCCAGCTAGCAGTACTGTTACAAATTATGATTTCCTTGCCAGAAGTGTCATCAAAAATGTATGTCTCAATAAAGTTAGAAACAGTCAACGATGGGTAGTTGAATGCCATTGATTGTGATTCCACATGTTAAACTCTAAATTGAATGCAGAGTAGATTTGAAACCCGCCTTGCTAAGACGGGGATACAAAAGAATAAGAGACAGATACTTTGGACAGCTTCTCTACAAAGATCTTCAGGTTTGATTATCTGCACCCAAAAAGAGTAAATACAGTCATTGACAAGAATAATGGTTTTGAGCAGCTCTATATATGTCTTGGTCCTAGTACATGTTGCATTAGATTTAAGAATCTATCCAGTCAGTATAAGAATACTACCTGGTCAATATCCTACTGGACACTAGAGTGAAATTGTTGGGAAAAAAAATAAAGATTATTCAAGGTATTAAACATAGAAATATCACTACTTTAGTCAATCATATCATCAAAGATACAGCAGCTGCTATGATTGATTTCCAAAGACATCTGAGTATTGACAGCAACCAAAAAAACTCTATGAACAACTCAACACTTCAATACATTTTCTTACAGCTTCAACAGTGCTAAAACATAGCTTAAAGGTAACAAGATATTATATAGCATCATTTTGATGCTTACCCACCTGAAACCACCCTAGTTCTATGATACTAAGAGTTAAACTGGAAGTTTGTATCAACATACCTGAGGCCACCCCACCCCCACCCCAGCTCTATGGTACAAACTTTTGTTTTAAAGTGTTCTAAATTAAAACCTTGTTAAAATGTTGTATTAATTTATATTCCAGATACCAGTTTAATAATGACCAAGTTATTTTTCAGAGTTCATTATTTTCATGAATTAATTGAAACAAAGGCAGTCTATTTCAACAGAAATATGGTAACAAAAGGGATAAAGTGATCTAAATTAAAACCTTCCATCAAAATTTCCATTAAGTTCCAAATATCAGCTCAATAATATCAAAGTTATTTTACTAAATTCTTTGTTATTTTCAAAACTAATTGACTTAAAAGCAGTATATTTTAACAGGAATATGATAATGAAAAGGTTAATTCACCAAATTGTAAGCATCACAAGATTATCTCTAAGTACTCCTTGAAAACAGTTTCTCATTCATAACACAATTGGTTAACAGAGCATCATGATGGAATTAGATGAAGAAACAAACAAAGCTACCTGGTGCAATTGCTGCTATAGTGGTGTGTTCGAGAAGCTACCAGAGAATTATATACTGTGATTAGTTTTCTTCCCATTCAAGTTGAGTGAGAGTCCTTTGATATGGAAGATCAGAGGTAACATAAAGGATAAATGCAATATTTTTGTTTTTTAAATTAAAGTAGAGTGTAAAGTGTCACTGATTAATGCCATAGCAGTACTTTATCATGAAATATCATACAAACTCCTTGAGATAATAACAAAACATTCACAGACTGTGAACAAATGGCAGTACATAATTTTGACTTGTTTTCAGAACCATATATAAAAGATGTGCTAGAAGTGATGGTTGATTTAAAGTGACATAAAACATCACAGTACAAAACTCGGAAAATGTCAATGGAATCACAAGCAAAAGCAGAAATAAATTTTAATTCTTCACCAACACAGAATCAGTCAATAAGATCTACCATATGAAATTGGATAATTTTCTTATCAATTAAGGCAATATGTGCCCAAAAGTTTCCCAACATGAAAACTTTCTAATAAAGAATACAAAGACATGACTTATGGTTGTAGATTCAATACTCAATCAGGCAGTAAGTCAGAATTGCTTTCAGATTTACAGACTAATTAATCTTGTTCTGATGCTACTTTCCACAAAAGGAAACTTAACATTTTCATTATAAACCTAAGGTGGGGAACAGGGTGAGCCACAACAGTATTGGATAAAATGCTTGGTGTATTTTGGCACTCTGTGCTCTAAGCTGAAATACCATTGTGACCAACTTTACCCTAAATTCATTTGGGGTCTATTTCTTTGCTCTCTCTTTGAATCAGCTTAGAAAGGAGCATTCACATCATGGCCCCTCCAATCTTTTCACTATCACCTTGTTGACACAATAAATATGTACTTGTCTGACAATATATACACCCTTATCATTGGGCCTTTATCTAATCCCAGGACTATTTGTCAAGAAGTTCCACTCAAAGACGAGTCTTAACACTAAGTGTCAACAAATACATAACTTACAGTAGTTAAAAATTCATAGCATAAGACATTGGGCAAAATCTCTGGGCTTTTTCTCTCTTGCCTGTCTAAACAATACTGCCACATCCAAAACAGTGAACATAATTCATAGATCAATCCCTTAAATTCAGTAAAATATATCCATTTTGTTGGTTTTGATTTACTACTTCTGTGTTAAGTTTCCTCGCTACATCAGTCCTAATTATATTCAAAGCTGGAACGCAACCTCAAATGATATCCAAATCCAGTCCAATGACCTATTTATGCAGTTTCAGTAAGAACACAAGCATCAATAGCCAAGTGCAAAACATTATTCAGGACATTCTTTTCTTCTATAACTGATTAAGAGGAAAATTATGGACGTTTTTTCAACAAAAAAAAAAAAAAAAAAAGTCAGGTTACTTTTTTTTCTATAGGCACAAGGCCTGACATTTTAGGGGAGAGGGCTAGTTGATTACACCGACGCCAATGCTCAACTTATTTCATCAACCCCATAAGGATGAAAGGCAAAGTCAACCTTGGTGGAATTTGAACTCAAAACATGAGACAGATGAAATGCATTTCATCCGGCATGCTAACAATTCTGCTAGCTCATCACCTTTTATAATAATAAGCCTTTCTACAATAGACACAAGGTCTGAAATTTTAGAGGGGGGGTGGGGTTAGTCGATTACATCAATCCCAGTGCTCAACTAGTACTTATTTTATTGACCCTCAAAGGATGAAAGACAAAGTTGACCGTGGCAAAATTAAAAAAAAAAAAAAAATATCAAGATAATTACTAAGATTCTCTATCCAAGAGAATTTGCTTAGATTTAAGTTCTCTCTCTACTTCATCTATAATCCAGCTATCTCATTAGTTTTTAAAAAATGCAAGATAACCCCATCAGCAGAATGACAAGGTGTATGTCACTTGAAAGATAAACAGTTTATAGCACAAACTGTGATGCTTGGAAGAAAAGAATCCTTGGGTAGAAGTACAAAGAGCTTCTTAATTAAAAGATTGAGTTAAGTCAGGCCCACTTTTATGGCATAGGAGCTTCTAGGAATATATTCCCTTATACCAAAGAATTAAAATAATAATAATAAAAAGACAATGACTTGTGATTAAAACAAATTGTTAGACAATTTATAAGTTAACCTCAAAAAACCGTCTAAATCACATGAGACTTCATTCAATTACTAAATTATTTGGCACACACAACATATGTATATACACATATATAAATATACACTCATACTCACACACACAAATACAAGCATGTTAAAGCAGTCAACTGCTCTGTGATTCCTGCGGTTGTTTTTCCTTACATTCACAGCTTACAAAGCTTCATTAGTTCAGAAGATAAGTGTTGTTATAATTTTTATACAAATATGTTTATCGACATATTTATATCATATATGCATATACATATAAATACAAATGTGTATATGCATATACCACACACATGCAACTATACATATCAGGTGTTTATAAAATAACATTTTTATTGGCTAGTAATCTTAATCACTTAAATGTTAACCATTGAAAGAGCTGTTTAATAAGCAAGAGTATGTATGTATGTATGTTAGATAGGCCGATATTCTTTGTTTTTATGTAAAGTTACATGTGAAAACAATTTAACATATTAAAGGATCACTCAATACTATTTAGTAGAATAAATATTAATTTTTATAAGGAAAAGGTTTATTGAGGTTGACGGAATTAGAGGGAGGAGTAGACCATGTAAAACATGGACCCAGTTAATTAGGTATGACCTTAGGAAGTTGAGATTACGACCAGGCCTTGCACAAGATCGAGAGGCCTGGAGTAGAACAATTAGGAAAAACCCGTCCAACCCATGCTAGCATGGAAACGGACGTTAAACGAGGAAGAAGAATGGTGATGAACTATATAACCTCAGACCTTGCCACAAGAACATGCGAAGTTCGTTACTAATCTAAAAATTATTGTTAGCCTGGTGTACTAACAGAGAGCTTATGAAGTATTTTGCTTGGATTAGTAATCACTCTCAATATCTATCTATCATTGTCAATCTCCTCCTTTAACGTCCGTTTTCCATGCTGGCATGGGTTGGATGGTTTGGTCGGAGTTGGCAACCTGGAGGGCTGTACCAGGTTCCAGTCTGATTTGGCTTAGTTTCTACGGCTGGAAGCCCTTCCTAACGCCATCTTTTCATCATGTGAATTACATTAATCTGATGGGTTACTCTATACTTTTGTAGAGTACAAATTTATTCTTATTCTTAAACAAGAATGTTATTGATAGTGACTTCGAAGTTTTGATCAGTTATTCCTGTTGGATGAAACCCCAGGAATACTAAAACATAAAGAAGAAATACTATGCAATTCCTTGCCATTTATTTTCTTTCCCCATGAAGCAGTGATAGCTAAAAGTCTGAAACGAGGAAGGTGATCGTGGGTTGTGCTAGAAACAACAGCCAAATCTCCCTTAAATCACACACCGTTTAGTCAAAAAAATTGGCCAAAATCGGTCCAGAGTGACAAAGATACGAGGAATATGGTCGTGGGATGTGCTAGAAAAAACAGCCAAATCTCCCTTAAATCACACACCTTTTAGTCAAAAAAATTGGCCAAAATCAGTCCGGAGTGACAAAGATACGAGGAATATGGTCGTGGGATGTGCTAGAAAAAACAGCCAAATCTCCCTTAAATCACACACCT
>JAOPUL010004744.1:67670070-67681171 GCA_027564515.1 Octopus rubescens
ACGTCCCCGTAACTTAGCGGTTTGGCAAAAGTGATCGATAGAATAAGTACCAGGCTTGAAACAATAAGTACTGGGGTTGAGTCATTCGACTAAAAATTCAAGATGGTGCCCCGGCATGGCCACAGTCTGATGACTGAAACAAGTAAAAGAAAAAAGAAAAGAAAAGGGTAATATTTCCCCATGTTCAGACATGTTTTCACGGAAGACTGGAAATGAAGCACACCGCTTATAAGATAGTGACACTTGTTTACAACTATCACACGATATCAAGACAAGGAAACAAACACATACATATATAAATGTATATGAATGTATGTATGTGTGTGTATGAGTTGTCCATTCCTTCATGCTAACATGGGTTAGACAAAATGCTATTTGAGGTAAGATTTCAGAGCCAGACATTCTTCTGTTCTGGGATGTGTGGCTCATTTGCCCCACCCCTCCGTCGTCCCCCCTTTCTTTTTTCCCTTTTCTTTCCTATTTCTTTGTATCTGTGTGAATACTTTGAATAAACAAGCAATTATTTATCCTTACCTGTTTTTCAAATGGATTTTTTTAAAAATTCTAATGGTCTTCAAAAGCACAGAGCAACCTGTCATAATCCTTTCTACTATAGGCACAAGGCTTGAAATTTGGTGGAAGAGCTAGTCGAATATATCAACCCCAGTACTCAACTTGTACTAATTTCATCGACACTCAAAAGGAGAGCAACTTGTCATAATGCCCACAAGGAATGTAAACATCACCACTGATTCATTCATGCAGTAACAAGCACAGAATATCAACATGCATGCAGTAACAAGCACGAAATATCAACATTCATGCACAAGTGTCTCATTCTGTCTGCCATCATACAAGTACTCCTTTTCTCCCGTACATCTTGGCTCAGTCATCACGGTCTCCTGGGTTATAGTGCCTTCTATCATTGCCGTATCTTCTTAATCATATTGTCTTGATTATACATACATTTCTCAGAATACTGAGTACTCCTATCACTCATCTCCTTATCATGCATCCCTGTTGTACACTTATCACAATAATTCACACCTGTATCTTTCATATCTCTATCACTCATGCCTCTCACTTTGCAAAGAGATTGTTGAACAATCAGACAATGTATAGGATATGACACCTCTCTCTTGATGGTGTCATTGCAAACTCTGCAAAATGCTTTGTGTTAGAAAGAGCATACTGCTGTAAAAACAATGCCAAAAATGAAAAAAACACAAGAGAGATATAGTCCCTGAATGTTGACACTAACCATGTCAACATGGAAAGTAGGTGTAAAATGATGATGATATACATACATATTCATACACCCTTATATAAGATACATACACACAAATACACGCATACATACACACACATAAATACATGCATACATATATACACAAACATAAATACATGCACTGTGTATAAATATATATATATATATAAAAACAGCTTGCACTGTGTGTGTGTGTGTGTGTGTGTATATATATATATATATGCTTGGCACCTTGCTGTATTAGAGAAGACCCACCTGCACCAAGAGTCCTATGTCATTTAGGCAGAGCCGCATCGAGATAACTGTTGCAAGAAGCGGCAGTGTCAAGAGTGCTGATGCTAAAAGCAGAAGTGGCCACGTCAAGAGTACATTGCAAGAAGTGGCCGATCGAGAGTCCTGCTGCATCCTTAAAAGTGAGTTTCCCAAGCAGTCATTAAAAGCTGAGGGAGTGCTGCGCCGAGAGTTTGTTGGAAGAGGTGGCAGTGCCATAAGTGCCAATACTAAAAGCAGAGGTGGCCAAGTTGAGAGGCTGGCTGCAAGAAGTGGCTGGTCAAGTGTCTCACTGCATCCATTGTTGAAAGTTTGTTTTGTTGCAAGAAGTGGCTGATCAAAAGTCTCATTGCATCCTTGTTGAGAGTTTTGTTTTGGTGCAAGAAATGGCAGGTCGAGAGTCTTCTGCATCCTTAAAAGCAAGCTACCCAAGCGATGTCGTTAAAAGCCGAGGTAGCGCTGTGCTGAGAGTTTGTTGCAAGAGGTGGCAGTGCTGTGAGTGGCAATGCTAAAAGTGGAAGTGGCCGGGTTGAGAGATTTGTTGCAAGAAGTAGGGGCTCAAGAGTCCTGCCGCATCCTTGTTGAGAATTTGGTGCAAGAAGTGGCTGGTCGAGAGTCTTCTGCATCCGTAAAAGCGAGCTTCTCAAGCGATGTCATTTGAAGTGGAGGCAGCACTGTGCTGAGAGTTTGTTGCAAGAGGCGGCAGTGCTGAGAGTGCCAATGCTAAAAGCGGAAGTGGCCGCGTTGAGTCTGTTCCATGAAGTGGCCAGTCAAGCTTGTCATATTTCGTCTCTGCTATATTATGCTAGAAATATGAAAATATGGCCTTAAATGTGAGCTTCCCAATCTACCTCGCTGCATATATCAATACTATTGTTCTTAAATGCAAGTTTCCCATCCTACCTGGCTGCATATATCAATATTATTTAACACTCGTGATTCGGTTGCGCCTGGCATTTCGGTATTGTAGAGTAGACACAAGACCGGTATTTCACTGTGGCAGGGCAGGCACAAGACTCCTGACAAATACAGGGCACCAAAGGGATGTGAAAACATGGTTCTCAATATAAGATGAGTTTGTGCTTGTTCGGCTAAAATTGTCATATTTCATATCTGCTATTATGCTAGAAATGTGAAAATATGTCCTTAAATATGAGTTTCCCCACTCTACCTCACTGCATATTTCAATATTATTTGACACACGTGATTCGGCCAAGTTTGGCACTCTGGTATTGTAGGGCAGATACCAGAATTCAAAGCCTTCAGGCAAATACAAGGCGCCAAAGGATGTAAAATACACAGTTCTCAATATAAGATAAGTTTGTGCTTGTCCTATTTCATCTCTGCTATGTTGGGCTAGAAATATGAAATATCTCCTTAGATATGAGTTTCCCACTCTACCTTGCTGTATGAAAACTATCAATACAATTGAGCACTCATGGTTCGGTCAAGCTTGGCATTTTGGTGTGGTAGGGCAGAAGACACGAGACCCTGGAGCCAATTTCTGGCAAATACAAGGAGCCAACAAATACAATGCTCTCAGTATGGGATAAGTTTGAGTCTTATTTGCCTTAGCTTGTTGCCTCTACTATACCGGTATGCTTGAAATGTGCTGCTATATTGTTATGCTAGAAATGTGAAATATACCCTAAAATACGAGTTCCCACTCCACCTCGTTGTATGAAAATTGACAATAGTATTAAGCACACGAGATTCAGCCGGACAGCACCAAAGAGGTGTAAATACATGGTTCTCAATATAAGTCTGTGTTGGGTTCGTCTTAGAAATGTAAAAATATGTCCCTGGGGGTGAGTTTCCCACCACTCTATGAAAGTGCGCATGTGCACGGGCCTCCAGACTATATATGTATATCTCCCCGGACAGATATGTCTGTCACCGGGTTGATGCCAGACGACCCCTGTCCTAGATGTCTGTCTGTCCATGGTCCATATGTCCGTCCCTGTCTATCCATGGTCCAATATATCCGTCCCAGTCTATCCATATGTCCTTCCGTCCTAGGTCTATATATGTCTTGTCCATCGGACCAACAATTGCCTGTGTGCTGGTGCCATGTAAAAAGCACTCATGATGGTGCCACTTAAATCACTAGCGCCGAGAGTCTGGTGCTGTTGGCACGTTAAAAGCACCCAGCACACACTGTAAAGTGGTTGGAGTTAGGAAGGACATCCAGCCATAGAAACCAAGCCAAATCAGACTGGAACCTGGTGCAGCCACAGCTTGCCAGCTCTGGTCAAACCGTCCAACCCATGCCAGCATGGAAAATAGACGTTAAAGGATAATGATGATATTATTGTATATTTTATTTTAATGTTTATCTATTAATGTATTACCTTTAGTTGTATTGCTGCCACTTGTTATATCATCATCATAACCATCATTCTTTAACATCCATCCTCCATGCTAGCATAGGTTGGGCAGTTTGACAGCATTGGGTAGGTCCAAGGACTGCATCATGCTCCAATGTCTGCTTTGGCATGGTTTCTACAGCTGGATGCCCTTCCTAATGCCAACCACTTTACAGACTGTACTGTGTGCTTATTTTTATGGCATTGGCACTCGTGAGGTCAACATGTAGCTTGAGACTAAGACGCCCCTTATCATCATCATTTACCATTTGGTTTTCATGCTGGTATGTGTTACACAGCTCAACAGGATCTGATGAGTTAGGGGATGCATCATGCTCCAGTGTCTAAGTTGATATGGTTTCTATGGTTAAACATCCTTCCTAATGCCAACCACTTTACAGACTATATGGGGTGCTTTGTTCATAACACCAGCACTTGTGATATGGCTACAGTAGAAAGGGAGGTGGCTTTATGTTTGGCGATGCAAAGTGGCCAGAACAGAACAGGTTTCTTGCTGTTGAGGAGCTACATGGGCTATTCACATTATACAAGACTGAGTGAGAGTCATCAGGGTGGATTTAGAAATGTTTGTATAACCCTATGCTTCCCTATGTTATACATAAGAGAGTATTGTGTGCACTATCAAATTTTAGTAGATTTCTTATTGTACTACCAACCAACACATTCTCTCCTGGGTTACCTCTATTATCACCAACACCTCATCCTGCTTTTATCACACTACCCACTCTCACACCTCTAGGATGCTCTCTAACCTTTCTTTCCTACACTATACTCACTACATCCACCCACTGTCTCCCCTCTCCCCTTCTCTCTCTTTTCATCCTCTCTCCACTACCTCTTCATCTGGCATTCACACCCTGTTCTTCCCGTCCCCCATACCTCTTTAGTGCCCTTCAGCTTCTCTTTCCCTCATTGCTCTCGCTGCACTCACTCACCATTCCCTTACTCTCTGCCTCATTTTCTCTCACTGCCCTCTTCCAACATCTTTTTTGCTTCCCCAACACTCCTTTTCACCCATCGCTCCATCTGTCCTATCATCACCACACCTACACCTCTCTATCCTTCAATGACTTTCTCTTAGGATTCTCTCTACCCTAGTCTACTGCTCTCTTCTTGTACACCTTATGTTTATATTCACCCTTAAAATGTAGGATAGCTCTAGACACATTACACAACCCATCCTATCACCTTTCCGCTCTGTCTCCCCACCTTTTCTCAATAACCCTTGATACTAATCCCTTTCTCTGTTCCCTGCCATACTTTCCCCTCAATTAGTACCTACTCTACTACTCTGTAACTCTCTCTACTACCACCCTACCACAACTGTAAATAGGTTCCTCTCAGATGTTTTGAAGCTTGTTACAAGCACTCACACTTCAGGTTTCTCCCTTGCGTATCAGGAAGACTTTCTTACATAGGTCCCAAGCTACTCAAAGTCACTGACTTTGAATCATGTGCCCTTGTTGCAACAAATTGGCAGGCAGCTTTCATTCTCTATGATGGTTATGTATTCAGTCTTTGCACTGAGAAGCAGATCAATTTTGGTTGCAGTATTCTCAAGAGATGTTAATAAGAATTATGCATCACTTGATACAAGACTTGAGACATATCAAAACATGTTAAAATACATACTGTTATTGGCTGATTATGCCAATTAAGTATTAGAAAAACATGTAAGTTGCCAAAGTTATTAGAGAGTAAGTTCAATGCTTGCCAAGAGTAATTTTAATTTCTTTTTCATTCCTTTGGGATTGCTGAATAAAGTTTTAGTCTAGTACTAGGATATATATATATAAAAAAGGGATCAAAGGTCCTTTCCAAGCCATAGGCTCATAAGGCCATTTTCTCAGATTCTGTGGTGCATATATTCCACACTAGTTAGGACACTGGACCATTGCAGGATTACTCATTTTTGCAAGCTGAGTGGACTGGAGTAATATGAAATGAAGTGTTTCGCTCAAGAACACAACACATAGCCTGGTTCAGCAATCGAAACCACAATCTTATGATCATGAGTGCAACACCCTAACCACTAACCCAAGCACCTTCACAGGATATATATATAATAGTAGTAGTAGTAGTAGTAGGCATCCATTGGTCTTGAGAGACCATGAATCTGTGCCTGGAGAATTTGTGTCAGCTGCAGATGGTGGTGCAGCGTCTGCTGTGGCTGTGCAGGCCCACATAGGAGTGGCAGTCATGCGTAAAGTGACTGCATCTGAAGAGGCACTCTGCCGGTGTGACTGGCTTTTCCTTTCTTTGAGTGTGTTTTTCCTTGGTGGCAAGTTCCAGTTTCTTCTCCCCTCGCCTGACCCCACTCTTGCAGTATCTGTCTCCAGTGTGGACGATCATCTGCAGCCTCCCATCTCAGGACATCCAGAAATGAAGATGAGTTCATCCTAGTGCTCTTGTGCCAGTGGCCAATTCCTCATACAGGAGGTCTTTTGGATCCTCCCATCCTGCATGCGATGTACATGACTGAGCCAGTGCAGATGGCGCTGCTGGAGCAGGGTGAATATACTGGGTATCTTGGTGTGGTTGAGGACTTCAGTGTTGGTGACTCAATCGGTCCACTTGATATCCATGATGCACCTCAGATTATGATGGTGGAAGATTGAGACGCCGCTCCTGCCTGGAGTTGAGACTCCATGTCTCACTGCCATAGAGTAGAGTGCCGAGGACACATGCCTTATAGACAGCTATCTTGGTGTTTGTAGCTAGTTTTCTGTTTTCCCAAACTCTCTTTGTGAGCCTGGCAAATGTAGAAGATGCTCTTCCAATTCACCTGCTGGTCTCAATGTTCAGGGAGAGATCATCAAAGATGGTAGAACCGAGGTAGGTAAATTCATGGACTATCTCCAGCTTGTAGTTGTTGATGGTGTTGGTGGGGAACTGCTTTACACCTTGGCCCAGCACATTGGTCTTCTTCAGACTGATAGTCAGGCTGAATTCCTGACAGACCTTCAAGAGCTTGTCCATATTTCTTTTACTCTTTTGTTATTTAAGTCATTGGACTGCAGCCATGCTGGGACATTAAGAAATTTAGTTGAACAAATCATCCCAAGTACTTCTATTTCAAAGTCTGATACTTATTTTAACAGCCTCTTTTACTGAACTGTTAAGTTACTGGGATACAAACAAACCAACAGTGGCTGTCAAGTGGTGTGAGGACAAAGACACACACACACACACACACACACAAACACAAACAAGCAACAGGTTTCCATGCAGTTTCCATCTACCAGTTTCACTCAAGAGGCATTGGCTGCCTTGGGGCTATAGTAAAAGTCATTTACCCAAGGTGTCACACAATGGGCTTGAACCCCAAAACCAAATGGTTAACCTGCAACTAAGTCTGACGAGTATGGCTAAGCACTTTATAGGTGCGAAACCAATGGTCATTCTCTGACCAGCCATAACAGTTTACTTCTTAAAAAATACATTACTGTTCTAATGTTTTTGAATATGCTTCTTCTACAGATATATGAACTACCCTGGGTGATTGAACAACCAGGGACATATATTAATGGGAGCAAATGTTGTAGGCTTTGCCTGGCAGAAAAGGCAAGGATCCTGAAAAAACTCGCTCGACCCGGGGACATATTTTAAATACTCAGAAGGAGATATGTGGGCAATGCCCTCACCTGAAGCGCTTCTTGCTTCAAGCATGGAATAGTTCCTTCATTGATTAAATCCAACTTACCACAGCTATTGAATTTTGGAATTGGAACCAATGTAAGGGAGATAACCCCCATCCCACTTCATCAGCAGCATCTTTTGTGTTTACTGTGGCAATGCTGGGGGACCACCTTGAATGGTTTTAGTTGAACAAATTGACCCCAGAACTTATTTTTTAAAGCCTAGTACTTAATCTTTCGGTGTCTTTTGCCAAACCGCTAAGTTACGGGGATGTAAACACACTAATACTGGTTGTCAAGTGGTGGTGGTGGTGGTGGTGGTGGTGGTGGTGGTGACAAATACAGACGCAAAGACACACACATACATCGCTGTATACATATACAACAGGCTTCTTTCAGTTTCTATCTACCAAATCCACTCAGAAGGCTTTGATCAGCCTGATGCTATAGTATAAGACACTTGCCCAAAGTGCCATGCAATGAGACTGAACCTGGAACCATGTGGTTGGAAAGCAAGCTTCTTACCACACAGTCATGCCTATGTTTTAAATATTTTTTTAAAACAGGATAATGCAAGTTTGTTCATTTCCCCATAACTTAGCAGTTCGGAAATAGGGTTCAATAGAATAAGTTCCATGCTTAAAAATATATAAATACTGGGGTTGGTTCATTTGACTAAAACCCTTGAATGTGGTACCACAGTACGGTTGCAATCCAATGACAGACACAAGTAAAAGATAAAAGATAGATAAAATAACAAAAAAAAAAAAAGGATTTACAGTAGAAAACAAAAAAATGCCAGGTTTTCTGTAGTGTAATTGGTGACTGTCAACCAGCAATCAATAGATTCATAGATCAAATCTCCAGTCAGTGGGTCAGTTGCTTTTTCCTGTCTCCAAGTCATTAATACAATGTCTAACATCATTTAGTAACATCATGTCTTTATCGTCACCTTTGCATCTCAATACATTAACTCTGTGACAAATCTGCACTTCAGTTTGAACCTGAATTGTTTGTTTTCCAATTGCAAAGATTTTCATAAACAAAAACATGATCTTTCAAATTGAGTAATGAGACCAATAAAAATATCTGGACAATGAAAATATATTTAAACATATCACAAATTTCCAGGCAATGATGTCACCACCAATCTGCCCAGTCAAATTTGTTCTGGAGCACATAAAAAAGAGATCAGATCTGAAAAGAAAAGCCAGAGTCTGACAGGCAGATACTCTGAATGTCAAGAACTGAGTTACATGAGCAGCAAAATACAACAGCTACAAATTTGTGCATTTGGTAGAATCTCCACAGTTAGGACTATCAAGATGCTACATTGTAAAAAGAACCATCTACATTAAAACTAGCGCACTCACCACTTTCACAGACATATTCTTGCTTCTCTTTTAACACATTTTTTTTACTATGAAGAGAACAGAACTCTCCTGCCTCACTTTGCTTTCTTTTCTTGGAACCATCGTATTTCATGTAAACTTTTAACAATAAAACAGATGATGAACTGAAAACAAAAAGACTATTCTTCTCATTCATCCAACATCTTGCCCATCTTATTGTTAATATTCTATTCTTATGTATGGGTCACTTCAGTGTTTTTTTTGTAGCTTTATACTTCAGTAGTTAGCATTATTAACCCTTTTGGTATCAACCTGTCCAAAACTGTCCTTAGTTCTATGGTACAAAAAATTTCAGGCAATTTTATGTTCCAAACATCAGCTTAATAACAGCAAAGATATTTTACTACATTCTTCATTATTTCAGAAGATAATTGAAATGAGGGTATATTTCAAAAGAAGTATAGCAACAAAAGGCTTAAGTGACTTTTAATGTAAATAGCCCAAGAATATTTTCATATTAATCTGAACAGTATCAATATTTAGAATGATAGTAGTTAAAACATCCTTTTGTTTTTGTGCATGTATGTGTTTTGCCTAATTAAATCATAATTACAAAATATTTAAAAATTATGTTTACATTATATGTGCTTTTCTCTATAATGTTTCTTCAAATATATTTTTCTATTTCTGCAGGTAGAGCAAATCAATGCAGAATATAAGGCACGTGTTTTGTCCTGTCATCCAGACAAAAATCCTGATGATCCCCATGCTGGTGAGAATATAATGCATATTCACTCCTTATACTCATCTACATATAATGTTATTCTTTAATTCTCTCACTGGTTTCAATCATTGGAGTGTGGCAATGCTGGGGTACCATCTTCAAGAGTTTAAGTTGATTACAACAAAACTGGTACTTTATCCTGTACTTTATCAACATTTAAAATAAAACAAATTATATCCAGGCACAAAGGGAGGCAACTGAAATAGATTTAAATTTTCCTTACAAGTTGAGTTTTTTTTTGTTGTTTTTGTCACTCCATAGTATCACTCACATCACACGTGTATGTGTGTGTTCACATTGCATAGATTTTCTTCTATAATGTCCTTCACTGACGAATTTAGCATTCAGACGAGGGTCCATTAGCAGCTGAATGTGAGAGATGTTGAACAGAGACAATGTAGGATAGGATAGAGAGGACTTGTAGCTTTGTCTAAGGACATGGCAGCTTTTCTAGGACTGGTGTCATGATAAAATGCACCTAGTTCACTTTGTAAATAGGTTGGTATAACAGGAAGAGCATCCAGCTGTAGAAATCAAACAAAAGAAAGTGGGAGGAGAAGACATGAGGAAGGTGCAGTCTCTGATACATCTATGGGGAAATAACTCCAAATAAGAACTGATGGTTATAAATCCTGTGATGAACCATGCAACACGTGCCAGCATAGAAAAGATATATGATGGTGGTGACGATGACTGTCTACTCGTGACTGAGTTCAACCATACTAACTAAAGTCAGCAACACTGCATAAGCCTCCCCCACTCTATTAGCAGCATGATCAAGAGACAAGCCAAGGCAAGATATCTGGTGTCAAATAACATCACAGGCCGCAAGGTCTGGTATCACTGATGTTCAGCAGATTTATAACCATCATCATCATCATCATCATTATCATTATACATCAGTAGTCCATGTTGCCATTGGTTGGACTGTTCATTCAGCTCATGCAGCACCCATTTGTTCTGAGCTTTCTTTTGATTTGACAATGCGGTGCAAATGTCAAACAATTGTTGAATGACCAATGTTTAATTCTTCTGCAATCTCAAGTTGTTTTGCATGGAACTGCTTCAGTTATAATCCTCAGTTGTTATCAGTCTCAGAATGTCGTCCATGACCTTCTTTATATCCAGATTTCTCATCTTCACCTTCCAGAAATGTGGTAATTCTTATGCACAGACATACATATCTATCATTGTTGTCATCGTCATGCTTATGGCAATTTGTTTCAGTGCTGGCATGGGTGAGTTTTATGGAGGCATTGTTCTTCAACCAGATGCAACTTCCTGATGCCAACTCTTACTTAAAATAATCCTTTCGATACTGGGCATGAAGGCCCGAAATTTTGGGGGAGGGGAGTAGTCGATTACATCGACCCCAGTCCGTAACTGGTACTCACTTTATCGAC
>JAOPUL010004744.1:67682083-67692527 GCA_027564515.1 Octopus rubescens
CCGTCTACCAAATCCACTCACAAGGCTTTGGTCGGCCCGAGGCTATAGTAGAAGACACTTGCCCAAGATGCCACGTATATATATTTATATGTGTGTGTGTGAAAAATATCATCTGTAACTAACACTCACTCCCACTCCGTTTGTTGTTTTCCAGTTTAAGTGACATAAGATAAGGCTGTCCATAACTTACACACTTCCGAACTTCAAATTGTAATGGTAATTTATAAAACACCCCCAAACCCACTTTTGGAAATAAAATGTCCACAGTTAGGACAAAAAACCTAACTTATTACCAATTTTATTTAGTGAAAATAGCAGTCAATGTACAGACAAACAAACTTTGCTTTTTATTAGTATATTGGAGGAGGACACCTGCGTAAAGAAGTTCCAATCTCTAATTGTGGAAGGAACCCGTGGAAGAGGAAGACGTGGGATGAGGTGGTGAAACATGATCTTTGGATGTTGAGTCTCATGGACGTGATGACTAGTGACCGAGATTGTTGGCGATCTGCTGTGCTTGAGAAGACACAACAAGCTTAGTGGGTTTGTAATCGTGGCCAGTGCTGGTGACATGTTAAAGGTACTCGGTACACTCTCTGGAGTGGTCAGTATTAGTAAGGACATCCAGCTGTAGAAACCAAGCCAAAACGGACTGGAGTCTGGTGCAGCTTCCCGGCTTGCCAGTCTCCAGTCAAACTGTCTAACTCATGCCAGCATGGAAAACGGATGCTAAATGATGATGATACATACATGATGACGGCTGACCACTCATAACTAAGGAAGATCATCATTGACTATTAAGAACATTGTGCACTAAGACAAAATTTTACTTTACACTTATATACATACATGCACACACACACACACACAAATACACCTTACTAAGATAAGTGGAAACTGATATACTTAAGCATGTCACAGTATTACAGACATCTATGTAATCTTTTTTAACAGTTTACTAATTAACTGATTGAAAAAGAAAATTATTCTTTTATGAACTGGTGTAAAGTCAGGCAGAGTGTTTTGAGTGGTAAATGAAAATTAGCAATAAATCAATTGAAGTGTAATAGAGATGAGTTTTTGCATGGGAAATTCACATGTGTTTGGAAACAAGTGAGAGTTACACATCAGGATGTGTGTCTTGCCATAGGAAACTTCTGTCTCAATGTAGTGTATTTTGACCAATACAAGCATGAAATAAATAGACACTAAAACGATGGTGGTAGTTGTTGTTGTAGGATGGTGGTGGTTGAATGGGAGTTTATATGTTCATCACTGGATGTGTGTTTTGTGTTTAGCAAGACATTAAAACATCATTGCTCTACTTAAGTTGACATTAAGTGCTGACTAGAAATGAACTAAGAATGTGAATAGTCAGAATGGCTTATATGGAATACTAAACTAGCTAAAACTGATTTTTCAAAGGTACTTTTTTCTTTTTTTTTTTTAAACGCAGATACTCTTTTGTAATTTCTAGCTTCCATTTTTAGTGCTACTCAGAAGGATGGAATGTGTAAAGAATATTTATCATGCCAAAAAAGAAAAGCACTCAAGAAATTTTCTTTCAAAAAACCATCTTCAATTTAAAATCATTTCTCATCTTTGAAAGAAACTAGATCATTCATAGTAATTCATTCATTCATTTAATGTCTATTTTTCCATGCTAGTGTTATGACATTCGTCCTTCCTGTCTGAAGATTATCAGATTAGAAGTTTTACTCTCATTATGCTCATCATCATTGAATGTCTGAATGGTTTGACAGGAACTGGCAAGGCCGGTAACCGTACCAGGCTCCATTGTCTGTTTTGGCATGGTTTCTACAGTTGGATGCCCTTCCTAAGGCTAACCACTTTACAGAGTGTACTGGATGCTTTTTACGTGGCACCAGTACTTTTTATGTGGGACCAGCACCAGTGCTTTTTATGTGGCACTATCACCATAACTGTAGATTTTATGCTCATATTGGCATAAAATCCACAGTTACACCAGAGTCAGGGCCCATGCAGCCCTTCTCTCTTTAATTTCTTTGATCATTTCTGATTCTGAGTTCTGTATCCATAGTACACAACACTACATCACTGTGAGTGATCTTGAGCAAGATTTTCCCAAGTAGACTGCTCTAGCTAATACGTCAAGCATGTCTGCTTTCCTAAGTAAATTCCAGCTGTGGTGAAGTGGACATTTAGTACACATGCCCAACTCCAATCTTCCTTAACAGATTTTCTTTGGTGAACTAGCAGTTGGCTTTTGGTCACGTGCTGGACGAAAGAGGAGATACAATGACACTCTCAAGATAGACCATTTGGATTTGCAATGAGGATTCCAGTTTTCAAAGAGTTTTATAAAAATACCTTTATTTTAAAATTTCCTCTGAAATGTTCATATTTCTAATTGCAGCAAAGAGATTTACCAAACTACAAATTGCTAAAGATATAGTCTCATGTCCAGAAAGCAGGAAGAAATATGACCAGTGGCTTAATTCTGGTTTAGCTATATCTTATAAAGAATGGTGTTCTATGAACAACAAGCTACACTCTGTAAGTATATACAATTTGTGAAATACATCGTGCTTGTTTGTTTCCCAACCATGTGGCCTTGGGTTCAGTCCCACTGCACAGCACCTTTGGCAAGTGTCTTCTAGTATTGTCCCAGGTTGACCAAAGCATTGTGAATAGATTTGGTAGAGGGAAATTGAAAGCAGCCGGTCATATATGTATGTGTTGGTTTGTTTACATCCCTGTAGCTGAGTTGTTCAGCAAGAGACCAATAGAGTAAGTACAAGGCTTAAAAAAAAATAAGTACTTCGGTCAATTTGTTTGACTAAACCCTTCAAAGCAATGTTCTAGTATGGCTGCAGTCCAACAACTGAAGCAACTAAAAGATACAGGGTAGGCCAAAAGTTGCGCAACCATTTAACATATAAATATGTATTAAATAGCAGTGCGACTTTTGGCCCACCCTGTGTGTGTGTGTGTGTGTAGGTGCATGGCTTTGTGACTAAGGGTTCCATTTATTTTATCAGCCCCCAAAAAATGAAAGTCAAAGTTGATCACAGCAGAATTTAAACTCTGAACGTAAAGCGCCAGATGAAATACTGCTTAGCAATGTAACACTTTAATGATTCTGCCAGTTTTCTACCTTCAAACATAATAATAATGGTAAATTCTAACATTACAGGTATGGCAGTGTGGTTAAGAAGTCTGTTTCAAAACCACAGAGTTCTTGATTTTGTCTCACTACTCAGCACTTTAAGCATATGTCTTATACCACAGCCTCATCATCATCGTCTTAAAGTCCACTTTTCCATGCTTGCATGGGTCAGGAGAAATTTGTTGAGGCATCGTTGGATGGCCTTCCTGTCGTCAAACCCACCTGTCTCCAAGCAAAGTATTATTTCCCCATAGCCAGAGATGTTTTTATGGAAGACTGGAAACAAACAACATAATCAATTCAAGGCTTTAGTTAGCCTGAAGCTATAGTAGAAAACATTTGCTCAGGGTGTCACACACTGACTGAACCTAAAACCATGTAGTTAGGAAGCAAACTTCTTAAGCACACAGCCATACCTGAGTCTAAATAACTTTATGAATTTATTTTTACTATACAATTACCAAAAATTAAGCTTATTTTCGTCATCTATCACTTAAGAAAAAAAAAAAAAAAAAAATTTTTTATCCTCTCATATTTTTAGAGTGATATTTTTTCTTTCTCAGATTGCTCTAGCATGATTGTGATAACTAAAACTACTCAGTGTATAGTGTTTTTTCTATTTTATTTACTGTATCCCGTTTATTTATCGGTCGCTCTCTGACAGGTTTATGGTCGAGCCTGCGGCACTGGAGACCTCTGGCGTTCTCGGCTCCGGACCATATCCCTGCTCACCACCATTGGGGCAGAGCTGTCTATCCGCAAGTGCAAGCCACATGAGTCAGAGTGGCTGTTCCAGCGCATCTCCCTCGCCACCCTCCGGGGCAGCACCTTTTCCATTCTGTCTGCTGGGATCATGAAGCAGACTGAATTACAGGAAATCAAGAGAATGTAAACATTTCGTAGATTACTACACGGACAATAAAGTTATATAACGCCTCTTCGTTATATAAATGTTTACGAGGAAAAGATGTAAGGGAAACAACTCTGTAAAACTATTTATGATGTTGATAAAAATTATAGAACTCTTTTGGGTTAGAAGCTGAAATTAGAGATTAATTCAAATTATGGACTAGAGAGCCCCTACATCAGTCATGGACAACCTGCGGTCCGCGGAACTTTCTGAATGAAAATTTACTTTGAATGTTTTAGTAGTGCGGTCCACTTCTCGTAAAAGCTTGCCCATGCCCGCCCTACACAATAACTAGACCTGCTAGAAATAGCGGCTAAATGTCCCTCAAATTATTATACCTTACTTTCTTAAATGCTGGATAGCTAATTTTATAATGTAGTTCTACATCAGCCCCCCCCCCCCCAAAAGAAACAGGATCTTCACGGTTGGAATGGCTCTAAACTATGGCTAAACAAAACTCAACTAACAAGCATTTTAACTCGTTAAATAAGGAAAGGCCACATTCTATAATGTAGAACTACATAAGCCCCCAAGAAAACAGTGGTCATGGCTAGAATGACTAAACTATGGTTAAACAAAACTCCATCAACAATCTTCTTTAACTCCTTAAATAAGGAAGGGCCACATTCTATAATTTTTACCTACATAACCCCCCCCCACCCAAACCGACAGGACGGTCACAATAGGAATGGCTCTAAACTATGGCTAAAGAACACTTAAGCAACAAGCATTTTTTAATCACTGTTTCCATCAACCCACTTTTAGATATGTTAGATTTTTATCTTTATATGGAAAATGTGGTGGCTGTGTGTTTATGCACCCCCACCACCCCCCGTAACATAGCGGTTCATCCAAAGAGACCGATAGAATAAGTACTAGGCTTTAAAAAAAATAAGGTTCGATTCCTTTGACTAAAAATAATTCTCCAAGACAGTGCCCCAGCATGGCTGCCGATTTATGACTGAAACAGATAAAAGAAGCATATGACTTTTCTTTGTTACAAAAATCTACATTGATTGCAGAGGAGTGGCTTGGCACAGGTGCGACTGTGTAGTTGAGAACTTTGATTCCCATCCACATGGTTTCGAGTTCAATCCAACTTTGTGGCACCTTGGGCAAGTGTCTTCTACTATAGCCCTGGGCCAACTTGTGAGTGGATCTGGTAGACAGTAACTGAAAGAAGCTGATCATGTGTGTGTGTGTATATTACTGTCTCCTTGCACTGACATTGCATGATAGTTGTAAACAAGTGTTACCGTCATGCCAGCAGTGTACCATGTTTCCAATCTTCTGTGAAAATATGTCTGGTTATAGGGTATTATTACCTTACTTGGAAACAGGTGAGGGTTGGCAGCAGGAAGGACATCTTGCCATAGAAAATCTCCAACAAATTCCATCTGGAAAAGTGGATGTTATAACGATATATATATCTGTGCGTGTATATATATGAAAACAATAACTGCTTTGTGTTCTCGCTGAAGGAACAGAATAACAATCTGCTACTCTCACTTGAGGACTGAATAGGCAGAACACACAGATATAAAAACCATTGCCATAACAACCTAGAATATACCAAAGCTATCCAATATGGGATAATTGATATGAAAGAGTAAAACAAAATCACAACTGCTTGGAACATTGCCAGATGTTTCATTTGAGACATAACTGATGCTCATTTTCAGGTTTATAAACCTAAAAATGAGCATTTATTTTTATAGGATTTATTTATTTTTCAAATGAATTTTTTCCTTCTTCCAACTTAACACCCGTTTATAATTGTAAGTTGCGTGTTAAATGTAAGACCAGTGAGGAAGTATGGAGAGTTATGTACCTTACTCAGAACAAACCTTCATAGCATTATTTTTCCTGAGGTTTGAAACTTGATAAAATCATTTGTAACCCAATGCTTACAGTTAACGTTGGCATTACACTTCAGTTTTCTTCTTATATTCCATTTTTGCAGTCAATGCACTGGGCGTGTACAAAACCTACATCTCTTCAAGTGAAGAACAATGCAGAAGGTAATAAACCAGTTTTTATACTTTAAATGGAACAAAATGTAATTTATTTTTGCTTAGGTAAAAAGGAATCTTGATAAACTTGTTTGGCTTATATTTTACACTCAAGAGATGGAGGGAGGAGATGAAATCAGAACCATGATGCTCTAATTAAATATATAGTACATTCCATAAAGTATATTCTTTATGCTACCTGATTGAATACATAATTTTTATAAGTATTGTGTATTCTGTCTTGTGTGGCCATGGGGAAATATTACCTTATTTGGAAACAGGAAGAGCATCCAACTATAAAAAATCTGATCCAACCCATGCAAGCATGGAAGAGTGGATGTTAAAACGATAATGATGGCAATCAATTCACTCCTTACCAGGCTCAAAACCCGTACTACAATAAGGTTTCGTTTTTAACTGGGCACTTGTTAAATGATTAAATCACAGGTAAGTGGTATATGATCTTCCTAACACTCACAAACTTTAATTTGCCTGAAATATTTTCAACACAATCGGTTCTGTACTAAACTTGATTTAGAACAGTGAAAAACAATATCACTTTCCAAGAACATAGAAAAAACCTATTACAAGAACGTCCCCAAAACATCTTTCCTACTTAACCCAGACAAAAAAAAAAAAAAAAAAACCCCACAGAAATAGCTGCAGCCTCAAACACTGTTAGTACAGCTGTTGCTTCTTCCTCAGCACTCATTTCTATGTCCAGAACCTACAGAAACAGAGTGGAAAGCTGTCCAGATTGTCACATTGCTCACCTTACAATTCATCACCATACATTACAATATGGTTCTAAGTTGGCATAGTATAATTGAACCAACGGATCTGAATCACATCTTGTCATTTGGCCAACTGCAACATCAACTGACTGATCAGAGCTAAATGAGGGTAACACAACATACCTATTACTTTTGTTATTACATTTCCGTTAAAATACTCTGCATTTGCTTCTATTAATTTCGAAAAAAAGTAACGAATTTAATATAGTAACTTATGTTATCTATCATGAAAAAAAGTCACATTTAAAACAAAGTTTCTATCAAAGAACCAAAGGTCTCAAGTGGGTTGGTATCAAAAGGGTTAAACACATTTTCATTAGTAATTTTGCAAGATAATTTAAAACAGAACTTTTATTTCAGATGACTGTCCAGCTGAACTTGAAAAATGTCCTCAATGGTACAAAAGAGATGACTGTCCATTGCTTGAAAAATTCCGTAACTATGAAATTTAGCCAGCCTTTTTATTTGTTCAATGGCTAAAGTGAATTTAGTTATTCTTAAAAATGGTAGGATACATGGATTTTAACCTATAAACAATATTTCTTTCTCAAGAACAGCAGAGTGAATTTTTGGTTTTATCATTTCACAGAAGGAGTGGAAATGTTTCCTATTGAAATTTCCTTGTTTTCATTTATGGCCCTATTAGGTAGCTCAATATAATTTAAACTTGTTATCTAATGCAAATTTTACTCCTGTAAGCATTGTACTTGACAATCACAGAACAACCATTTTATTAAAATGTTTGATAAACATTTGCTTCAAAGCTATTGAAAAAAAATAAAACAAAACACATGCACCAAAAACCAATGAAGGAGCTTCCAGCGTTTCTCAGAATGGAGTGTATGTGACAGTATTTTGGTACAGCATGGGTTACTTAAAAAAAAAAATAGCTCATCTAACAAGTCAACAAAACTTGCAATAGTTTAAATTGAAACTAGTAGTCGTAGTAGTTATTCATTTAAAGCCCTATGGCCTCGTAAGGAATATTTTGTGGCTTCTGTGGTGTGTGTGTTTGAGAAACATTGTTCTAATCAGTCATTGAGCTGCTAGAAACAGTAGCCAATCACACTACCATCTTGGATAGTGTAGTTGTTGGAAGACTGTTGATCATAGGTTTGCACAATAATGGCTAACCTCAATCTAAATGTTAAATGAAATGCTTAAAAGTAAAGTGTGATGGTCAGTTTTGGAAATTACAGCTACATACGCTTTTACATTGATAACTATATACATATATTACATCTTGAATCAAGATTATAGCTTCAACATTTATTTGGAAATAAAAATTATGATGTTGCAATTTTGTTTCTTAATATTATTATTGCTGTAGACGAAAGTAATTGAAAAGCAGAAATGGTAGCATGCCTTGACATTTGACTATCCTCATATTATTGTCACCAAGATGAACTTGAACATACAAATGTCATTACTCTTTTTATCACTGGTGCTATGATACAGCAGTAAGTTCTCTAGTAAACACCTGTTTGTACACACACACACACACACGCTGGCAAGCCAGAGGGCTGTACCAGCTCCGGTCAAGCCGTCCAACCTATGCCAGCATGGAAAACGGACGTTAAAAAAAAAGAGCATGAATATCATAGGTTCCTATTTCCATTAAAATAGCTTTAGTGGTAACTGTGTGTGTGTGTGTGTGTATGTATATATATACACACACACACCCATCATCATTGTTGTTAAATGACGGTAGCTACAAAAATATACATATCACCACATCTTGTATTAGAAACCTGAAATAAATTTAAACATAAACTACATTTATTTTAAAGCTCTCTGAAAAACATAAATATAGAGATGCAAAATATATCTTGTTCTTTTCTTCACACAAAGAAAAATAAAAGGACTTAATGTTTCAGTTTGAAAACCACCTGTTAGAAGCCAAGTACCTCTGACATCCTTTGTCTTTGAAGAGAACTGATAGCAATTGCTATTTACATCAAACACAGCCTAAATGCAATGCTATGCAAATTAATCTATCAATAGTGGGATAAAATTAATATTCATAAGTAAGAGAGTCTGTATTAGAAGCCTAAACTTTTTAGTTAAATTTGTTGTGAAACTTTATAACAATGTAAATATATCTTATTTTAATATAAACAACATACCTTCATTAAGTAATGTATATCAAGCTAACTTTTCACAGTTACTTATTTGCACATCAAATCAAAATTTGGCACATGCAATTTTAAATATCCAAAAATTAGAAAAATACTTTTAAAGTATTTAAAAGCGGCCAGTTGTTCTAGTGAGAACTCAAAAACCAACTTAGTATTTGCTGCAATAACAATAATAAAGAGTCAGCAGTTTGCTTCTTGTAGTGGCAGTTTTAAATTTGAGTTCATGAATAGTTAAGAAGTTTGCTTTGCAACCACATAGTTCAATCCCATAGCTTCTACTATTTTGGTAAACAGAAACTTTGCAGAAGCCAGACGTGTGTGTACCACTTGTGATAAGGAAGTTAACTATCAAGGGACGTAACTCGGGTCAACATTTCGCTATTTAATAAATTTATATTGATAAACCTTAGTACTGAGGTTAATTATAAATGGCTAACAACCCTTAGAGGTAGTATCCTAGCAGTCCAGGTACTGAAACGAGCCCCCCCCCCCCTAGTATTAAAGAGTTTTCAAATTCAGATCCACTATGTAACTTCTTGAGCAAGAGTTTTCTACTATAGTTCAAGGCCAACCAATGCCTTCTGAGTGAGTATAGTTGGAGAAAACTGCTGAAGCCTACCATGTGTTTGTTTGTGTGTATATTTGTAATGGACTGATAGAATAAGTAATGGAGTCAAGTTGATTGACCAAACCCTTCAAGGTGGTACCCGAGCATGGCTACCAGTGAATGAAACAAAAGAATTTAAAAATACCAATTTAATAGTAATCAAAATTACAAGATATACCGTCTAACCCATGCCTGCATGGAAAAAGAGACGTTAAAGGATGATGATGATGATGGATGATGATTTAATTGTTGAAGCTGGTATTTTCCGTTAGTTTCTTACTGCAATGATTAAAGTAATAAATACCTCTACATTTACACCAGACAATGCTTGAAGACCTTTGCATCAATAATTTTGAATATTAACCCTTCTGCAATTGCTGGGGCAGCAAACTTTATATCATTGCCCCCCCCACCATGCAAATTACTAAAATAAAATTAGGAAGTATAATCAATAAAAAAATTTCTTGATATAGAATTCCTCTATTCTTGTGTGTCTATAAGATTTATTTAAACCAGCTATATCAGGCCTTGCACACCTACCCTACAATGTCATTCTAAAAATAAACAATCACATCGTTGAAATTTGAAAGCTACAAGGTAATGATGCATGCCTAATTCAAAACAATTTGATTATACAAGCATTACATTTGACAGAATTATCTGAATGCTAAAGGGTTAAAGAAATTTAATGAAAATAGTTTACAATATTGATAATTAAAAATAAAAATTTTATATAATATTAATAGGCACAGGCGTGGCTGTGTGGTAAGAAGCTTGCTTCCCAACCCCATGGTTCCAGGTTCAGTCCCACTGCGTGACACCTTGGGCAAGT
>JAOPUL010004744.1:67693107-67703209 GCA_027564515.1 Octopus rubescens
TTAAAGGCACCTGGTACACTCTCTGGAGTGGTTGGCGTTAGGAAGGGCATCCAGCTGTAGAAACCAAGCCAAAAATAAACTGGAGTCAGGTGCAGCTCCCCAGCTTCCAGTCAAACCGTCTAACCCATGCCAACATGGAAAACTGACGTTAAAATGATGATGATGATTAATGTAGTCAGAATATTTAATGTAAAATGTATGTTTGATGAATAATAGTTATTGCATTGATATTTGGCTGAAAATTGAGTTTTAACCTTAAATTACCACACTGTTTCTAATCCAGGTTGCTAATAATTCAGCACCCTTAATCTTCAAAATCTTTACAGGTGTTTACTTGCATAGGCACAGACCCCCAGGGTTCAATATTGACCACTTGACCAGCATCATGACTGATGAGGACTACATGTGAATGTATATGGATTAATGGTTGAAAGATTTTCTGGTGGATAGAGATTAGGGTAGATAGGGATGGAATCAACATAAGTGATGTGATAAGATTAGTAAGTAGCAGATTGGATTTATCTGGAAATAGTAAAATAAATGCTTACTGCACCAATATCTAGAACCCCATAAACTACTACAATTAAAATATATAAAAGAAAAATTTGTTTAGATTAAGAGTAAAGCAATACATTGAGACTAGAAACAATATAGAATAACAGTTATAATAAATAGAATAATAACGCAAGTGATACGAGAATTTCTTTTATTGATTTTTTTTCTTTTTCCTTTGTTTTTTTTTTTTAAGTTTTTTTTTTGCTGTTTTTTTTTATGTTAGCTTGCTATTTTGCAAATTTCAACATAAAAGTTGTACAGTTTGGGAGTGCTAAATTGGAGGCAGAGCTAGCTACGACTTTTTTTTTTAAGGAGATACTAAAGTTAGCTTGTAGCCAAAGATACTGGATGGGGGGAAAAGAAAAAAAAAACCCAAAACTGTAGCCCCAAACATAATGAACTAATATATAATTATTAGTCAGATTCCACAGATGAATTAACTAAATGCAGTATTAAGTATATAGCTCCTCCTCCTTTCATTTCCTAGAAATTATTCCAGACATCAAAATACAAGACAGGGTTATGACGACCAGGTTGGTTAAAAAAACCTGCATTTGAAACACAATCACAACTCCACTTGTGTAGAAATGGACCGATGAAGTGAAAACTAAGGTAAAGAAAGGGGATAAGATTATTGACCAACCTCAGGCAGTACTATATGACAAAGAAAGTTTTTTTGTTTAGCTAGATTTGTTTTCTCCCCTCCCTCATCCTTTAATAATAATGAACTTGATAAGCTGAAAGATTAGGAGCTAACTGACCAGGAAATAGGCAAGTGAGTGGTTGGATGTACCAGCAATATTGGAGAGAAAAGAGAGCACAAGACAGTTGCTATAGATATTAGATTTTGATTTACGATATTGCAAAGAAAAAAAAATAGAAGGAAAAGGGAGGGAGGAAATAATAATGATAATAATAAAACATACATAAGGAAGTCCTTGGGGGTAGAGGTGACATTTAAGGTTTTGTAAAATCCCTTTGAAGAATCAGATAATGGTGAATTATATATTATACTGAACAAATTCAAGTTACCTTTTGAACATTGCATTTCCAACAGAGATAAGATAGATTAAAAAGTGAATATTAGTCATACAACTGACAATATTTTTTTAAAATTGAAGTAGATCCCATGCATAAGGAAAATAAAAGGACAAAAACAATAATTTCAATACTTAGATCTTAATAAGAAGCGAAACAGGGAATACATCTAATTCAATTTTTAAAATGCCAAACATATTGTAATTTTAAATTTGTTTTTTTTTTTCTTTTTTGTAATTTCACTGAATCACAAATCTGGATTTGTTTAGTTTGAGAACAGGAAGAGACTTTAAAAAAAAAAGAAGTGAAAAGTGGGATTACAAACAACAATGTTCAACACCCAGGATGATCTTAAGGTTTACTGCCAGCAGTAGTCCAAGTAAGAAAAAAAACCAGAATAGATAAAAAAAAAAGTGGGGCACTCCCTTATTACCAAAAAAAAAAAAAGTTATAAAATATTTAACAAAGAAAAATAAATATTTAAACCTCTAAAACTATTTTTCCATTTAAGTACTAGATGATTTTCTGATCAAAGAGAGCATAGAAAATATATAAATAATAAAAGAAAAAAAAAACAAAGAAGAAATCCAGCCACTCTCATGATACTAATTCAAGTAGAACTTCAAGAAATATTATCAAGCCATTCCAAAAGCCCCCAACAAACACAACAGTTATATTTTACAAAGAGATAAGGCAAATATCCAAGAACTGTAAAGGTAAAAGGAAATGGGTGTGGAGAGAGTTAAAAAAGTTTTGCTCATGAAGTTTTTTCACCTTTGTCATATAGCACTTCTCCAAAGTTACTTGCAATCACCTATCCTCTCTTCAACCTCCCTCAATAGATCTTGTGGAGGGGCACCCACGGTAGAGTATTCTTTTTTTTTTTCCTTCCTCTACCTAGTCAAGAGGATACCTGGAAACTAAGGAAGGAAGAAGAGAACAAAAATGGAGAAAAATAAAGTTCCATCCATCAAAGTGTTGTGTGTGTATGTGTGTGAGTGAGTGAGTGAGTATGTGTGTAACAGAAACATAACCATAAAAAGAAAATCACTTAAGAATTGGGATCAAAAACATTAAGGGCGCAGGGGTGGGAGGGCATTAAGTGTTTTACTTTTGGTCATACCTATTACTTTTCTCTCCATTAATGCATCTCTTAGTGAGGAAGCAAATATATTTGCTAGCTTGCTTAGCTGAACACAGCATCATCACCAGTAAGACATCAACGATGCCTTTTTGCTCGTACCATTAGTCAACTCCAAGGAGAATCCAGTTAACTACATCCCATATATGCAAGTCGGTGACATATCTTTAAACCAATTAGCAGGGATGTCATTGTAATAGTAATGGCAGTTATGGTGATGGGAAGGAGCTGTAGTAGCACCAGCAGTGCCACTATATCAGAACACCTACCATCCCAAGGAGTTGGAGTCACCTTTTGGCAAGCCGAAGTACTATACCAGATTTAGAACCAATAACCTTCCACTCAGGATCATTGGGATCATCCTCAGTAGTTGAAGCTGAGGAACTGCTGGGCAGTGGAGAGCATGGATGACTGCTTCCTGGTGTTGCTAGTTCAGCTTGAGAAATTTCTGGAGAGGTCGTTGAAGGGTTTTTCTGTACTTCCACTGAGGAATTTCCTACATGTAATTGTTCAACGTCTTCTTCACTAAGAGGGAATGTCCGTGGAACCCAAGGTTCAACACATAAATGCTCAAACATTTCGTGAGAGATGGTCATGTTTTCATCATCATATGAAAAACGATCTGTTCTTGACACAGAACTACTCCGGCGTCTACCAATCTGCTCGTCATTACATCTTAGTAACTGACCAGCAGAGTATGTGGTTGGAGTAGAAGGGCGAGTCAGTAAACAACTGTCTAATGAAAAAGTTTGAGGAGGAGTCAACTTAGATGAATGATGAAGTGTTGATGTTGCTGGCGATAGCTTATAACCTCCCAGCATTTGATGAGAATGTTCTGCTCCTTCTGATTTCAAAAGAGTTTGTTCAAGAGACTGCTTTTTAGAACCACTTGCTGACTGACAGGATGTGAGCAGACTCTGTTGGTGTTTGTTATTGACATCCCCCACTTCATCACGATGTAAAGAGGATTTGTCTAACACATTTTGTTGGTTTTCCAGCTGTTTTAATTCATCAGATGTGTCGTCTATTGATGCAAAGAAAGACCTTGACTCAGTGGCAGATTGCATTGAAGGATGTTTGTGTAGGTTTGGGTTTGTAACAGACTGGAAGGGAGATTGAACCTGTAGATGTAGCAAAGGTGGTAGAGGGGGAGACTGTGATGCCATTGAGTGTAAGCTTTCATTGCCATGACGGCTAGAAGTCAATGTGTGAGTCGGAGAACCAACCATAGAATTGCTGTCCATTAAGCTAACAGATTCAGGAGAAATTGGATCAGAATCATCTAACCTCACAGAGCGATTACTGCGCCTGCCATGTTGAAAATATGATACAAATCTTTTCTTTTCTTGAATTTCACACTTTGCATGCCGCTGTACGTAAAGTTCATCAGATAGATCTTCTATGGGAAGCTGGAAATAAATAAAAGTTTATTATATTCAAATATACATCATACTAAAGAAGGAACATTATTTTCTAGCAAAATCCTTAATATCAACTCGGTTTTTAGTATAAATACAACATCCTCAAAAAGAAAAAGTCAGCTATGTAAATACATGGAGTTGGAGAAGAATCGAAAAATTGCAAAGTTCTTAAATTTATTTTCACTAATCTTGTTTTTCTTAATGGGTTTTCAACAATTTCAATTGTATGATACTATACCTCATCATCCTCAACATCATTTGTCTCAGTTTCCTCGTCACTTTCACTCTTAATATGAGCTGGAACTATGATGCCATTGGTCTTGCCAGAAATAGCTTCCTTTATTGTGGTACAGGGAGACTTTACAGATGAATTGATTCCTTCAGATTCACTTTTAGATTCAGAAGAATCTTCTCCAATTTCTCGCCACCTGGTAAACAATAATTTTTTTTTTAAAGATATAAAATCTATGAAGTGATTTAAAAATTACATTACATTAATAAACTTATCTGGACACTTTTAGCCTTTTAATCAATGAAGTGGAAATTTAAATTCGTAAACTCAAAGCTTACTAATAAAAAAAAAGTTGAAGAAAAACAAAATTTACAATTGTTCAATGATAAAGTGAATTATAATTAAATTACAATGCTTTTGAAATTCAAGTTTCAAGATTTTGATGATATGATTAAATTATTTATGGAATGATATTGTAAGGTATGTTTGAGAGTGAGAGGCTGGATCTAACCAGTTTGACCATAAAATGGCTGGATACAACCAGTTTTAAATGCTAATGGGTTAAGCAAGGTATCTAACTGTAATTACTAAGTCATGGTCTAATTCTAAATTGCAATCCTACAAGAGATATTCTCATAATAGCAGTGTATCCCCTATCTTATATATTTCTCTATATGAAAAGTTATTTATGAAAACTCACTTTGGCGTTACTATTTCTTTATATTGTAACTTTTCGACTCTGGTAGAAGCAGCCATACTATACGGAATGACAATATTATTGATATCAAAGGCACTCTCCCCACGTCTTTTCCTCAATGTAGCTTCCTTCATTTCTTTAAAAGTATATGAAGGAAAATTCATTGCAGACGCATCTTTCAAACCAGATGATTCAGAGGTCATTCTAAACCTCCGCTTTCCAGCAAGCCTGCCGCCGCCCAATGAAAGAGAACGCGAAGGTAATTTCTTCAGGGCTGTGAATAAAAAAAATTTTTTAAAAAAAGACAGAAAATAAAACTTAAAATGCTGTTTAAATAAGCAAAATCAATGAACAATTGAAATATTACTGCTTTAGCTTATTAAATACAACCCCTTATTAACTTGGGAAAATATCGAAGATTAGGTAAATAAATCATTATTGGAAAAAAGAGAAAATACATTATATATGCCTATATTCAATTCCCCTTCCTTACTGCTAACCAACACACACGCATACACAATCTCTCTCCTCTTTAGATCCTCCCCTACCATTCATTATTGACGTCACCTTGTCCCCTTCCTATCACTTTCTACCTCCATCATATAGCTCATGCTCTACCAATAACCAACATTTAGTTATTTCTTTTCATTTGTCACACTGCACATTCAGGTCCTCTCCCTTTACTCTCTCTTCCATCAACCTCTCGGTTTTGTGACATTGAATAAATTGGAAACAGTGGAAAAAAGTGATGTAGAGTGAACTCGTCTCTAGTATTAGTGCCTCAATAAAATGTATGCTGTACACTCATTGTTTGGTCTCAAGAAAGAGCATCCAGCTGTAGAAATCATGCCAAAAATGCAAGATACAGCAAGGTGTTCCTGTACCTATCTATAAGAGCAGTAACAAATAAATAGTAACTGACCTGCACCATAATGGTCAGCACAGAGAAATGTACTATAAGAGCAGTAACAAATAAATAGTAACTGACCTGCACCATAATGGTCAGCACAGAGAAATGTAAAACGATGATGTAACTCAATATTTAAGTAGGTCAAACTGCAAAACATCTATCAAAGCTAATTATCTCCCTTCTTATCAGTGCTGGTACACTGACAAATGCAAACATGCTGCCGTTTCTCAAGATGATTTCCAAAAATATTTAAGGCGTGTAACTTATTTTCAGGGATTCTTGACCAAAAATTCCTGACTAGTAGGTCCAATATAACTTTCACAGAAAAACCAGAAATGTAAACTGCAGAACAGAGCTATTTTTAAATACATAGTTATATTTGAAAACATCTATCATTAAAACAGGAATAGCATAAAATTAAAATTGCCAAACCAAATAGTCATATTCTATAAGATAAATACTATAGTTATTTGCTTAACTCACCAATAGCCAACTGTGCTGCCCTGCGTTTCTTGATTTCAGTTCTACAGAGACGTTTATCTGTCACTTTGTTTTGCGGAGTTGTAGGCAAAGAGGACGATGTGGCTGATGTGGTCATAGTCAGTGAGACAGGTGAAGTTGATGGTGGACGAGATTTCTGTACAGGTTTTTTGTCATACCGACTTCTGAATTCTGAAAATCAAAATATTCAAGTATAATAGAAATCAGTTAACACATGACATTCTTCAACATATTTCTGTGATTGTAAACCTTTTCCTAAATATATATATATTTACTCATTCATACACAAAGTAAATGTAATTATTCAGTTGTTGATTTTATGCTACAATATTAAGACCATTTCTAGGAATCATTGGGCTGGAAGAGTCATCTATTTTAACTAAGATTGGTAATAATTAGAGTATGCAGCACTGTCAAGATACAAGAAATAACACTAATGACAGGACGATAGTCATTAAGCCATTTTCATATCCATTCAGTGATTCCACTTATTTAAAGAAATAAATTTAAAAAGTATTCGTAAAGACACTTACTAGCTGATGACAGCAACACTGCTGCAGCATTTTTCAACTTTTTGCTGGTACGTCGAGCTTCATTTTGTAAAAGTTTTTGCCTTCTGGAAATATAAATGATCATAATCAGGTTGTGTAAAGTTTTTAAAACGTCTTCTTCATACACTTGTATACAAAGTCCAACCCTGTATGACTCTCACTGTCCAAATTCAGAAAACTAGTCTATATTAGCCATGTGAAAATAGAATATACATGCTATTTTATGATTCTTTCCACCTTCTACTTTTTCACAAGGTACTATGAAATTGATACATTGGGCATCAAATGCAAACTTTTATGTACTGTACAATACCTATTCACTGAACAAGTATCTCAGATTTGCTACATCCACCTATCAATCTTAATCTTCATATGAATTATCATCATAAACTTTTTTGTTATGGAAAACACATTTGGGAGCCTTTTTCAAAAGTGCAGATTATTGGCATTATTACAAAAAAAGGTGCACATTTTACCAGTTCAGATCAATGAACAATTTTTAAGAAACAATTCAACTTTTTCTTAATTATTATAAGTTAGTAAGAGAGGTCAGAGTGTGGATCACGACCTTCACTCAACTATTTACTATAACATAAAAGATGACAATGTAGTGAGAGTGGGATGGACAATGACTGCATCAGACATGATAGAAACAGACAAATAATGAAGAGTTAAAAACTGTCCCGTCCTAATATTACAAGGTATTCATAACAAAGGAAGACAGAAACAAGTGAGTGAGACCACAGGATGTTGGCCCACATAGAAAAGAAGACAGAAGATGAGGATAAGTAATGATATACTGTGCAGCTGATCTCTCTAAACCATGACAGCAAGGAAAAACATGTTAAATGATGCAAATGATATCACAAAATAACATATTCTACTCCCTCATAAGCTTATTTACTGCTCAAGCCCCATAACCCATTTCACAAGCTAGATAATAGAGGTTGAGAGTTTATTCTTTTAACACTTATGACTTAGCAAACTTCTAAAAACAAATTACACGCATCTCATGCTAAATCAGACATTCACATGTAAAAACCAAATCCCAACTACTTACAATGCTCCCATTTTATCATTTTCTATGTTATCAGTAGTAAATACTACTGAAGATGCTATAAAAATAATTTACAATTTTGTTTTTAAATATGAAATTTTACAAAGTGAAATAATAAAGCACCCTTATACACACACATACACAAACAGCAGTGTAAAATATGGATACATACAAAGAAATCAAAATCACATACACACACACAATAAATTTCACAAAATCACCCAGAAAATTAACCATGATAACTTTGCTTAGATGAACAATTTTTGTAGGTTTTCTTTTAATATTATTCTTTTCAGGTAAGGTTGACTGTTTTTTTTTTGTTTGTTGAACCACAGGGGGACTATCACAATGAAAAGCATAAGTAAAAAAATCTATTTCCATCTTATCTTTCTACGCAAGTTCTCCAAACTCAGATATTTACAGCACAGCATCCAATCTATTCACATAAATGTAAGATTTCAATTTTATTTTCATTGCTTGTGATATTCAGAAATACTAATTAATGCCCATTCAACTAAAATAAAATTGAATCATTTTTATTAGTTTTTTTCATCTTCTGAGAGGCAAAAATCTTTCAAACCTTTGAAACTAGTCATCACTTTTGAGAAAAATGAGCAGTGATAAGGGAATCGTTCATATAAGCCATTTTGTACTAAAGCTGCACACCAAAAGTTACAAATAACAATCATCATCATCATCAGGCTTGCATGGGTCAGATGAATTGGTTGAGGCAGATTTGCTAAGGCCATACCCTTCCAGTTGCTAACCCTCACTTGTTTCCAAGCAATATATTTCCCTTTGGCCAGATATGGAAATGAACAACGTTGCTGGTATCATGGTGATGTTTGTTTACAACCAGCACATGATGTCAAGACACGGATACACACACACAGCCTTCTTCAGTCTCCCCCTACAAAATCCATTCATAAGGCTTTGGTGAACCTGGGGTTATAGTAGAAGACACCCAAGGTGCTGTGCAGAGGGACAGAACCTGAATCTTACCATACATTAAATACATCAGCTTCAATTAAGTTTAAAACTGATTCAATGCTTTCCTAGCTCTGAATTTATTCTCTACATCATTTCCTCTACCATCATCATGTTAACATTCATTTTTCAATGTTTGCACGGATCAGATGAAGTTTAAGGAGGCAGATTCTCAACAGTTGGATATTCTTCCTGTCACCAATTCTCTTGTTTCTAAGAAAGGTAATATTTCCCAATGGTCAAACATGCTTTCACAGACTACTGGAAATGAACAACACGGCTTGTATGATTGTGACACTCATTTACAAATAGAACATATCAAGACAAGGAGATCTAAACACACCATCATCATCATAAATGACTATTTTTCCATGCTAGCATTGGTCAAGTTTTGACGCAGATCTTCTACAGCTGAATGCTCCCCTTATTGCCAACCCATGCCCATTTACAAGCAAGGTAATACTTCCCTATAGCCAGACATGTTTTTGCAGAATATTGGAAAGGAGATTCATTTATAAAAAACAATTATGCGATGTCAAGACAAAGAGACACAAACACACATGACAGGCTTCTTTCAGTTTTCTTCTACCAAATCACACATGGTTTTGGTTGACCAGGAGTTACAACAGACAACACTTGCCTAAAGTGCTATGCAGTAGGACTGAGCCTGAAACCATGTGGTTGGGAAGCAAATTTCTTAACCACACAGCCCACACCAGCACCAATACATGCACACACACACACTGCCATAGCCGCTGACGAGTATCCATTACTGATGATGATCTAATAAAATCGAAATTACGTAATATAGTGGTTGCTGAACCGAGTTGTGACAGGAGTTCACTCCCCTTGCAATACACGGGTGCGTGGGACGCACCAAAAGACAATCTGGAAAGGGCACATTCCTCGGGTTAAAATAGCAGTATTTTTGGCTTATGTTGAGTTTGGCTTGGAGAATAATATTCTGTATACATACTGCTTCTATCTGTAATAGATAATTTTTGGCAAACTT
>JAOPUL010004744.1:67730720-67745102 GCA_027564515.1 Octopus rubescens
ATCTTATATATAGAGAGAGAGAGAGAGAGAGAGAGATAGAGAGAGAGACACACACACACACACACACACATACATAAATATATAATAAGACATCCATAAATTATTCTCCTCATTTATATAAATTTATAAATTCTAAAACTAGTTTGTGAAAACTAATAACACAGCTCATTAATCATTTTCCTTTATTTCAGAGAACATCCAACGAGCTACAATGGCAGAGAAAGCAATCTTTGTAATATAGCTGTGGGACAACATACATCTAATTACTCTAATTATTCTACAGAAGCATCTTTCCAGCGGACCAGGTGAGAATTCCACCGATAAAACAATCACTCAAGCATACACGCAAACCCGAAAACCTGTATGTTGTTACTCGACCTACTAGAAATCATAGCCGAATCTCCCTGACATTGCCTTAACCATTTAATGTTGAAACTGGCCATATCCTGCCAAAATATTCTGCATCTTTAATGTTCAAACTGGCCAGATTCAACATCTCACACCTACCCTACAATGTCATTCTAAAAATAAACAATCGCCTCATCAAATTCTTGAAGCTGTGAGATAATCCATGATTAATTCAAAGCAATGTGAATAAATAAGGATTACATTTGACGGAATAATCTGAATAGTAATGGATTAAATAGAGGAAAGGATATATTGCATAATCTAGTCCCTGATTGCTGTAAAAGCCTGGCTGGGGGGGGGGCACACAATTGGAATTATTTTGATTGTCTCTGTCTTCATCACATTCTTCCTTTTTCCATAAGAGATGGTCATGCAGTGCCATGCTAAAAGCAGTCATGCCAATGCCATGTAAAAACGCTCGTGCCGCTACCACGTACAAGTGCTCATGTGATGCCACGTTAAAAGCATTTGTGCTGGTGCCATGCAAACGTGCTTGTGCAGTGCCACATAAACGTGCTCGTACAGTGGCACATTATAAGCATCCAGCACACACTGTAAAATGCTTGGCGTTAGGAAGGGCATCCAACCGTAGAAACCAAGCTAAATCAGACTGAGACTGGAACCTGGTGCAGCTCCCCAGCTTGCCAGCTCCGGTCAAACTGTCCAAGCCCTGCCAGCATGGAAAACAGACGTTAAAGGATGATGATGATGATGATGACGATGATGACGACGACGACGATGATCTAAAACTGTAATAGATGTTTAGTATTCATCACTCACCAATTGTGTCTCAGAATTGGTTCCTATACATTGCAATGTCTGCAGTTTCCCTAAATCTTGCATCACATCAATCTTGATCTTCATCTCACATGGTAAACGTATATGTTTTGCAAAGGATCTCCAACATAATACTTTTGTATTTTGTGGTTCAAAATAAGAGGCCAGTCTATTCAGTCATGATTAGCAGGTGGCTAAACTGCAACAGTGAAGGCATATGGCTCAGTGGTTACAGCACCGGGCTTACAATCATGAGATTGTGAGTTCAATTCCTGGACCGTGCTGTATGTTGTATTCTTGAGCAAGACACTTTATTTCACATTGCTCCAGTTCACCCAGCTGTAGAAATGAGTTGCAGCATCACTGGTGCCCAAGCTGTATTGGCCTTTGCCTTTCCCTTCGACAACATCGGTGGTGTGAAGAGGAGAGACTGGTATGCATGGGCAACTGCTAGTCTTCCACAAACAACCTTTCCCAGACTTGTGCCTAGGAGGGGAGCTTTCTAGGTGCAAACCCATGGTTATTCATGACAAAAGGGGGTCTTTACCTTAACCTAAACTGCAACAACAACAACAACAATAACAACAACAACAACAACAACAACAACATCTTTAATTTGTATATTATTAATCCTTTTCCTCTCAATCTGCTTGAGACCAACCATGGTCCTATGATACTAAGTTTCTATTTTAAAATTACCTAAATTAAAACCTACCACCAGAATTGTATGATAATTTATGTTCTAATTTAGGTATAAGACCAGAAATTATGAGCCCACCCCCAGGAGGATGAAAAGGCAAAAATGACCAGAGGTGGTTAAACTAAAGTTGTACAGAACCAGAACAAGGTATTTTTCTGAGGCTTCTATGATTCTACAAGTTCACTGCCATAAAAATAAACCCTCAAACAACTGCCAGATTAATAATGACAAATTTGTTTTTCTAGATTCTTCATGAACCCAGAACCATGTGGTTAGAAAGCAAACTTCTTACCACACAGCCATGTCTGTGCCTAGAATCATCATCATCATCATCATTTAGCGTCTGTTTTCGATGCTGGCATGGGTTGGATGGTTTGACTAGAAACTGGCAAGCTGAAGAGCTGCACCAGACTCCATTCTGTTTTGGCTTGGTTTCTATAGCTGGAGGCCATTCCTAATGCCAACCACTCCAGAGAGTGTACAGGGTGCCTTTAATGTGTTATCGGCATTGGTGTTTTTTATATGTCACTGGCACGGGTGTTTTTAACATGTCACCAGCACAAGTGCATTTAACGTGTCACCGGCATGGGTGTTTTTAATGTGTCACTGGCATGGATGTTTTTAACATGTCACCGGCATGGGTGTTTTTAATGTGTCATTGGCAAACTTCTTACCACACAGCCAAGCCTGTGCCCAGACTATAGAAAATAATTACTACAGAGTGTTGGGGCAACTCAGCTTGAGATAAAATTTGATTGATTCATGCAGATCCAGGCCTATATACAATTCAGGCACAGATAGATAGTTCTTAGTTTCATAACTGAAACTTGTTTCTCTAAGATTGATCAAATTGATGTAGATACCTTCGTTGAGAACCCAATAAGGTTAAAAAATTGATAAAGGCTGTTCATAATTTTTTTTTCAATTTAAGGAGAAATAGTTAAATTTGCCCTGTTTGTATAACTACAATATCGGTTACATACATTACATCATACCCTGCTTGATACTGTTGGACTGAGATTTCCATTGACAGGCTGCTAACATTAAATAATGTACTAAACACTTACAATATGCAAATTAGTAACACCAGTTCTCTGTAGCTAATGAATTTCTTGAGTATATAAATAGATTGGTTAAATATTTCTCTAGGATTGGTTAAATAATGTAAACACCTCTGATGAGAGCCCAATAAGGTTGAAAAATCAATTAAGGCTGTTCATAATATTTTTAAATCAAGGAAAGATAGTTAAATTAGTTCTGTTTATATATATACTGGTACTCCATGGGTTACAACGACAATGGTTCCAGTTGATCTGATCAATGGAACAGCCTGCTTGAGAAATTAACATGAAAGTGGCTGAGTACTCCACAGACATGTGTACCCTTAACCATTTAAGGGTTAATGTAGTTCTCGGAGAGATTCAGTGTAGTGAGATACTGAATGTGATAAGGCTGGTTCTTTGAATTACAGGTACAACTCATTTTCGCCAGCTGAGTGAACTGGAGCAATGTGAAATAAAGTGTCTTGCTCAAGAACACAACGTGCCACCAGGAATTGAACTCACGACCTTACGACCGTTAGCCGAATACCCTAACCACTAAGCCATGTGCCTTCACATTGTTTATATATCTACTACATAAGTTACATATATTTCAACAGCTCTATTGTAACAAATGGGTTGAGAACGTTCAAAGAAATCTTAGTAATCTATATTAGAAAGGAACTAGTGGTATTTAGTATTTCTGACAATGCAATAGCAGACATTCAGGAAGCATTTAATTGAAAACTTAACCAATCAATTTGGCATGCATGTGGAGAATCACAAAGACTGTGTATTAAGCAAAGGAAGGGTTGACAAAAGATTGAAACTTTATATATACAAATAGAAACCTTATAGAAACCTCAAACGAAATGCTAAACTCCTAATTAGTATGAAATTTTGCTGTCATGTCTGGATATGTGAAGGCGCATGGCTGTGTGGTTAGAGAATTGGATTCACAATCGTGAGGTTGTGAGTTCAATTCCCGGACTGGGTGATGCGTTATGTCCTTGAGCAAGACACATTATTTCACGTTGCTCCTTCTATCTGGAGTTGTGACCGATAGATAGTATTTGCAATTGAGAAAGACCAATGGAAAATATTGTTTCCTCAGTCCGATTTGACGAAAAGTCAATCGTCTATTTTATATAAATAAAACTATATCTAGAGAGAGAAAGACACACACACACACACACACACACACATATATATATATATATATTAAACAAACAATATCTTGACACACACACATCTATAATAACTATTTCCTCATACACATGCATGTATATATGTATGTAAATAAATATATATACATACACACCCACTTTTAACCAAGAATAATCCACAGAAACACATGTTAAACAACTGTTACAAAAATTATACCTATAAATCACAAAAGATTTTTGGGGCAATATTCTTTTAAAACTAATAATCTGTTTTTAAAGAAATATAAGCCATGTGCTATTTCATCCCAGGTCAGCACAACCAAGCAGACTTATGACCAATGACATCCCAAATCATCACCATACCAATTTTTATTATTTTTTTTTTTTGTTGCTGTTGCTTTTTGCATATCAAGTTCTATATTATCAAATAAGTCATTCTTTTATCTTAAGACAGTAGCTGTGAGATTTGAAGGGTATTTGGGTGCTATTTCTAGCAGGTTGAGAAACCACGTGGAAGCTCCCTCATTGATACCTAAATTATTTTATATGATTTTTCTCTCTATATTTTACTTGAATTGTTTTATTTTTTACTAATGATTACTTGCTATTAGCCAAATGTTTTTTTACAACAGGTTGGACACAACTGAAATAGTAAAGTGATATCATTGATTGTTTCCAAATGTGTTTGTCACAATAAAATTATTAGACACATATAGATATCTACACTGCTCTAAAAGAAGTGAACATACACACACTCCTATATGGACAATAGATGACTTGCTGTTAAAGTAATAAACACAGATACAATACACACAAGCACACACTTGAGAAATGCCTTTTCCCATCCGACTACTTTGTTTAGTCCTCCCACTACTACCCTATCCAGATTTTTAAACTCAATCCAACAATCAATCATTGCACACTGACAGGTGGAGTGTGCGACTGCGCAGTATAGACTTCCAGTGAGGCACAGATGGCTGGTAAATTTATATAGAAATTAAATGACTGAATATGACATTGTTCCTTTGGCTAATAGCAAGTAATCATTAGTAAAAAATAAAAAACAATTCAAGTAAAATACCAACATGCCAACACAGTCAATGCCAGGTAAATTTAACAATATCATACTGAATAAATAATACAATGACAATAATATTGTCATTGTATTATTTAACTATTCCAGTATACCATAAAAATGAACTGGTTTCTAATTTAAACATGAGATTTTTGGTGAAACAAAAAACCACCAACTAAGCAGTTACCATGCTAAAAACATTTTAAGTAAAGATGTATATATCACAAAAGCATCACTAACCAGACATGATCTGAAAGCCTTCACAAGTCTCATTCACACCTGCCTATCTCATTGTTGAATCAAAAAAATCTTGTCTTTTGTGCTGTTGAATGTGTCAGACACAACTGATTACTTCTAGCCAAATTTTATGACCAAATGAAGGAAACACTATGTTTTTAACAGGTACCTTACACTTAACCTCTATATAAGATAATGTTCTTCATATTGAGAGAATACATTATACAATACTGACAATTTACTTTTATTTGTTTAAAAAGCACTTTTACACGTTTTCCAATTTAAGCATAGGATGAAAGGTTCTGTAAATTCTGACATTTGTATGGATCATCAAAGAAAATATTACCAACGCAGTGATAATACACCAGACTAAATAATTAGGTTTATAAATTTAGTTATGTCCATTTACATTTTCAATTTAGATTGCTACCATAGCTAATTTTGCTTGCTTTCATTTCTTAGTCGATTATATTCACATACATACATTAATGATATGCCTTTTCTCTCTCTCTTTTTATATTATATATATAAGCAAGGTGTGTGTGTTTCTACTTCGTGGGTCGGCTGCGTTTTTAGGAGCAAGTGAACATGTTCTCAGCGATGCACCTGGTGTCAAAAAAAAAACAAAAAACGCACCGAGCCTCGTATTTAGATGTATAGACTGAAGCGAGCAAGTAACAAGCTTTTATTTTAAATGAATGTAGAGCCTAATTACATATGCTTAGGGTAGTATTTCAAGGCTATGAAAAGGATTAAGAGTTCATCATGGATACTTACATATAGCTTGCCAGAATAAAATATTTACAATTGGATGTTGTTCTTGTACCAACCAACCATCCATCCATCCATCAAGTAGATGTGGTACCTACATTTCAGTTGTTTCAAGATAAGCAAAGTTGTACCTTTCTTACAAGGTACAACCAAATGCGGGAACATCTTATCACTTCAGAATTAGCAAACCAGCACTTTTACCACATTAGAAACTTCCTTCTCAAATTGTGAAATTCAGAGCAGCTTCTTTAAAGCTATTGTATCTGGCATATTAAACAAGTAATAAATTGTAACCTTTCAACAGGTTACCTAAAAATGAGGAAATATTTTGGAGGGGTTCCAGCACTTTAAAAACCTTATGCTAATAAATATGCATAATTTCTTCTAAGTCATCTATCTACCAAGAAATACAGCATCACGTTCCTGAAAATCTTGCCATAATGTGGAATTCCACAACATATTTTCAACTGACATCTATGTAATAACAGAAGGAAACCGATGGAAAATTGGTTTCACATCAAGACAAGATTTACATGAACACGATGTTTCTGTAATGTAGAATATCTGTATGAGCAACAGATGTTATGCCCAGGGAGAATTGCCACTGTTTAACTGAAAATCTGTTGGTTGGACTTGGAAATTTTAACATTATAATCTGTATGTAAATCATAGTATGATTTACAAGTGCAGCAAAAATATTAAAATGATACTTTGTCCTGATAGATAGAAGGCAAAACACACAGTAAATACAGAACTCCTAAGCTTTTTAGTTCAAAGATAACCAGGTTCAAAAGACTGCAACAGCATTAAAACAAAAATGAAAGGTGAAAGTATACTTGCAGTTGTAACCCAGAAACATAGGATTTCAAAATTAAAAAGAATATTCAGTGGGTATATGTTTTAGCAAACTACATTAAACTAAGCATCTCAAGAGCTTCAATAGATTTATAAATGAAGTGAATTTTAAATTTGAACTTTTAATTAGCATATCAATGGATCTCATAATAAAGTAATAGAAGAAAGTGTCGTATCAAAAACTTGGCATAGCAGTAACATTACTGTTTATGATGTTACTGCTACAAAAGCAAAGGAGTTACATTAAAGAGGAAATATTGTTGGACTAGGTTATGAAATTTACAACAGAGTCACTGCAAAATTGATTAGAAGATATTTTAACCTAGAGGATATGCAGTTTGGAATTATGCCAGGGAAAGTTATTATCGATGCTATATTCCTAGTGAGACAATTGCAGAAGTAGTTAGCTTGGAGTAAAACTCCCATGCTTAATATTCACCAACCTGAAGAAGGGTTTGGTGGTTGCTAAAGTTGGGGGTTGATGAATGACTTGTGAGGGCCATACAAGCCATGTAGAGATGCAAATCAGTAAAAACATGTTGCACACAGGTAAGGGTATATCAGGGCTCAGTCCTAAGCACCCCGCCCCTCTTTATTTTGTTTTCCTCCTAGCCTTACAAGACCAGCTGTCTGTAGGAACTCCTAAACAGTTGTTACAGCAGATTCTGTAGAAGATATAGTGAAGAAATTCCAGATACAGAAGCAAACGCTTAAATTGAAAGGCCTTTAAGTAAACTTAGCGAAGACTACCATCAGGGGAAATTAATGTGATTGGTATGCAGAAACAGATGCACAACACATAGGAAGGCTAACAAAGGTAGACTGCATATGTTGCAGGTGCCCAAAGGTAATAAACACTAAGAGCACACGGGAAATAGATTCTCTCAAATTTACCTAGATGATAAAATTTGTAGAGGAGGTGGGTATTCTGAAAGCATAGTAACAAGAGTAGTAACAAGAGTAAGAACAGGTTAGAAAAAATTCAGACCTATTACCTCTACTGGTAAAAGATTTCTTCTTCAATGAAGAACAGATTACATATAACACAAGACCAGGATGATTGGCAACATGTGGTATTGGAGACTTGACCACCTGTGCAAGAATGGTGAAACATTAAAATGGGACAGAGATGGAGGCTGGGATATATAATATACAAACTGGGCCTTTTACCTACTTTGTATCTGCTAAGTTTCTCCCCACCTGCCTATTTGATACCATCTCATCTCTTTTGCCTTATCTCCCATTCAGTCTACCATGTCACCCACCCAAGTAATGCGAGTAAACATTAAATCTGTCCACTACCAACATCCGTATGTCTCAACCCTCCTTCCCATCAGAATGCTTGTGAACAAGAGATTGCATAGAAATCTGCTAGTATCCAATACACTCCCCATTAACCCTCCACTGCAGCTAACCAGCACTCCCTCACCACCTCTCTTATCAATATCCATCTCTCATACTCTCTTCTTACCAGCTAACTATATTATATACTGGTAGCCACCACTCATTCTCCTCCAAGTCACTCATTACCACCAGCTATGCCTTCAACTATCCACCGCTCTCTCTCTTACCAGCAAACACGTAGCTACCCTTAGTATTTCTCTCCCATGACTGCCTTTTTTCTATATTACTCCTAGCACTACCATTTCTTCTTCCTCATCTTCCAGTCTCCCCTAATCAATGTTTCCTTCCTCATACTCATTCTACTTCAACTTTTGCAATAGCCCAACCTTCTACAGATTCTATTGCTCACACTGCCCTGAACAGAGAAAACATGAAGAGGTACGTGTATCTTACAGGATACGAGGCAACCTCACTAGTACTGATGCCATGATAAAATGCATCCTGACCACTCTGCCAAGAAGAGTATACAGCCATAGAAACCAAGCCAAAAATAAAATATACAAGCAAGAAATGGCCCCAGGCCTGTCTAGGAAGTCAGTTACTCTGAATGAGAATTGACTCAGATTGTAACAACTCAAGCAGGCCTTGAAAGCAGGTGCAAAATGATAATAATGAATCATATAGCATATTAAAAGATATAAAATTGTTAAAAATAATACTATATTATAGAAAATAGCTAAGCAAATAGGCTAAAATTTAATCAAAGTCATAAAAATGAAAAATTCAAACAAAACAGAGACTAGACAATAGAAAGTTTTAAACCAGCAAAACAAATAAAAAATGTTCTCGAGACAGGATCTAAAAGCTATATTCTAAAAAGGTACAATTGACATGAAAACACACAGAATTACAATTTCTGTAATACCTATTATATTAACTCCTAAAAACAAAATAATGATGTGGTCTCAGAGAAACAGCTAAGAACCCATATAAAAATCAACCTAAGCATCAATCATTGTTTTAATGTCCACTTTTCCATGCTTGCAATGAGTCAACTAGAATTTGTTGAGTTAGATTTTCTATGGCTGGATGCCCTTCCTGTCACCAACCCCCAATTGTTTCCAAGTAGTGTAGTAAATTCTCCATAGCCAGACATGATTCCTTTTGTAACCAGTTTTTCTCCCAGCTCATTTGCACACTTAACATCACACATCCAGCAGAATATACTTGCCTTATTTCTTTCCAGCCTTTACACCCACCCACCCCCACATTGCATTCAACATCATTTAGCTACAATGCAACAGTAACCTTCATCCACAAGCATCATAGAATCTGCTCTTTGCTTGGTGAGAGAATTTCTTTGTTACCATCAGATATAGTAGCTATCCATCCTTTTTCTATCCTCTCCTTACTCTAGCTGAAGCTCCCATCTATCTCACTTCTTGTGCACAGCACACTTCTACTAGCCTCAGCTCTAGTATTTCTGTCACTAAAAGACAGATGGTGTGATCATTTGATGACTGTCAAGGAGTGATTACACATTGTCACTTGAACACCCTACTAAAAAGTATACTAATGAGTACAGTACCAGCACGGTTAGTGCCGTTAGGGCATTTTTTTTTTTTTTGCACATGTAACTGTCAAGGTTTTATTGGATGAATGTCCAACCACTTTACAACATGGACTAGATGCATTCTCCTCTATATTGTCAGTTTATATTCAGACGAGGCGACGCCCCAAGCATCGAAAGTCCGGTGCCGGTGGCAGGCTAAAAGCACCTAGCACACTGTAAATGCGGATGGAAGCGAGCATCGAAAGGCCCGTGCCGGTGGCATGTTAAAAACACCGTAGCATCAAAAGTCCGGTGTCGGTGGCACGTTAAAAAGTCCAGTGCCGGCAAGAGTCCAGTGCCGGTGCCACATTAAAAACACTTGAGCGTCGAAAGTCTAGTGTCGGTGGCACGTTAAAAGCACCCAGCACACACTGTAAATGTGGATGGTATGGAAAGCGAGTGATGAAGGTCCAGTGCCGGTAGCACGTTAAAAGCACCCAGCACACACTGTAAATGTGGTTGGCAGTAGGAAGGGCATCCAGTTGTAAAAAACCAAGCCAAATCAGACGGGAGCATGGTGCTAGCCCCCGGCTCGCCAGCTCCAGTTGAACCGTCCAACCCATACTTGTGTGGAAAAACGGACGTTAAAGGATGATGGTGGTGATGATGATGATGATATATAGCAACAATGAGGCCCTAAAGTCATGTTGCTTGTGTCTATGCCTCTGCACCCAATCTGGCCCTGACAAATCTCTCCCTAGCAACTCATTCCTAACCCCTCCCCTCTATCCATGTTTACCAACATCTCGCTCTCTTTTTTTTCTCTCTCCCCTCTCTTTGACTGGGGTAGAAACTATGCCAAAGCAAAACAGAAGAGCTTAACGCAGTCCTCTGGCTCACCAGCTACCGTCAAACTGTCCAACACATGCCAGCATGGAAAACGGATGTTAAATGGTAGTGGGGATGATGACATTTCACATTTCATTACTTGGAGTTTGATGTCTGGAGGCAATTCTCAGATGAGGATAGTTAGGGGTGAGAGCTCCACTATGTTCACATGCTTAATGGACTAACTAATGGCACTAGTGATGAGAGGGTGTCTCTAACAATGTGAAACAGATATCACAATTAACTTCATTTGAAAAGTCCGTTTTGGGAGTTTTCTCAACAATGTTTACATCTTTCATCAATATACATTGATAAAAATCTATATACTTTCTCACACACATTTGCATATACTTATGTGTATGTGTGTCGGGTATAACCAGGGACAGGCATGCTGTGTGGTTAAGAAGTTTGCTTCTCAATCACATGGTTTTGAGTACAGTCCCACTGCATGGCACCTTGGCAAGTGTTTTCTACCAGGCCGTGTGAGTAGATATGGTAGATAGAAACTAGAAGAAGCTCATTGTGTGTTTTTACATTTGCTCTTCTCTGAAAAAAATCACTCAGCTACTCATTTTCCCTTTCAACAAATCATTCACTGTCTTTGCACCTTTGAAGACATGAAATAAGTGGTCCCTTATTTGAAAAATCAGATATGGGTTAGCAACAGGAATGTTATCCAGCTGTAAAATATTGCCTTAATAATATATTCATCTAATTCTTGAATGGAAAAACAAATATGAAAATGGATTTATGCTGGGCAAAATACTTAGTGGCATTTCACCCATTCTGAGTCCAAATTCCACCAAGTTGACTTTGCTTTTTGTCCTTTCAGGCTCGATAAAATAAGTACCAGTTGAGCACTGGGGTCAATGTAATTTGACTTACCCTCTTCCCTAGAAATGCTAGCCTTTTGTCAAAATTTTAAATCAATATTAATAAACATAGCCATAACTCTGAAGATACTAAAAGTATGGTTGGTATAAACATTAATAGTAATAATCATAATAATAATAAAAAGGGGTCTACAGATATGAATAACTTTAAGCATAAGAATTATGGCAGGAGAACATCTAATTTTGGAACTAAGAATTATAAACATGCTGATAATGTTAAAATAACGAAAAAACTCTATGTAAATGATATGTTAAATCAAGAAATGATATCTGGTATAATGCACCATTCGCATCTTAGATAACTACTAATATTCCTCGGAAATACTTTGCTGCACCTTCAAGTAAGTACAGGAAATTATTTAATCGCCATAGAGTAAAATTTTCATATTCAACCACCAGAAATTTGGATGAAATTATAGCAGCACATAACAAAAGTAAAATTTGATAATATCTCAACTCAAAATTAGTAAACACCAATAGAACTGATAGGGTCACTTGTGAGGTAAACCTAATGATAATTTTCCTTAACTAGTTTTTGATACTTTAGGTGAAGGTAATTCCAACTGTAAAATTGAGTGTACCTTTAAGATAACACCTAGTAATAATATTGCTAATAATCCTGGTTTAAGTCCTAATTCTGAGAGTAGAATTAGTACTAATTCCTTTCACCATGAGTGCTACATACGGGTGAATAAACGCCTTTGTAATTTCAAAAACAAAACTATGTGTCCTTTAGAAAATCAGTGTTTAAGAAAGAATATAGTATATCAATCTAAGGTAATTGTAGGGAATTGTATGTATTATTATTACATAGGCTCGTCTGCTACAATTTGGAAATCTAGATTACATAACCATTCTTCTTCATTTAAATTTAGAAGAAAATGTAATTCTGTAAATGCATTTGGGATTTGAAAGGCAGGTACATTAACTACGATATAAAGTGGTCCATTATGCTCCGTCATACAATACTGGTAATTTTAAATATGATCTTTGCCTGTATTAATATAATTACTTCAAAAGTAAAATTATTAAATTGTAAAACCAATCTTACATTGAACTGTTCCCATAAATATAGAAAAGCATTTCTATATTTCAATAGTAAATAACACCTTAATTATAATTTCTTTTCCTATAATATAAGAAGCATAATTTTTCTGAATGTTTTTAGCATATATAAATAGCTCAATAACTAAATGTTGTGATGTAGAATTTCTGTTTATTTTTTATTCTATTGTTATCTACTGACGTCATCATAAGTTTAAATACTAAACTGTTTTTTCTTGAAATATTATATTTCTTCTTAATGTTCTCTTTTGTATACATTCATGTATTAGAGATATTATCTTCACTTTGAATTTAGCCCATTTTGGGTTACCTTGATAACATTGTGTTAGCATAAATTTCGGGTATATTGGTTTGAATGGTATTTTATACCTTTCTTCTGTATCTAAATATGCTGGCACAAAAGACATGATTATCGGTAATGTATGGTGTAATCATCAATTAACGATGTGATTTTCTCCATTCTTGTTCATGTTATATATACACAGTCTGTCCCTGACAAAGCTCTCCCCTAAAACCTATTTTCCTAACAGGTCCACTTCTTGCTGTATTCCCCTCCCCTCTATCTCTCATTCAACTCTCCCTCGCAAATATCCCTGCACACAATATGTCCCTATTGAATCTTCCTCATAACATATCATCCTAACACCCCTTACTTTTATGTGTGTCCACTCACTACATTCCCTTCCCTCTACCTCCCAGTTTTCTTTCACCATCTTACAAACGTACCCCTCCCCCCACTCATGCTCTCCACTATTCTTGGATCCACTTCACTAAAATACACCTCCCTCTCTCTCTCTTCTCTCTCTCCAACTGATCTATTTCTGACTCACTATTCATACTCTAACTTCTCATCAACTGACACAAAGCCACCGCCCTCAATACTACTCCCACTTCATTTGAGTGGGGTGGGGGTCTTGTTTTGTTAGTTACTTGGTGACTTTACAGCTGCTGGTAACACCTAAAAAGCACCCAGTACACTCTGTAAAGCGGTTGGCATTAGGATGGGCAACCAACTGTAGAAACAATGTCAAAGCTGACAGTAGAGCATGATGCAGTCCTCTGACTTTACCAGCTCTTGTCAACCTGTCCAACTCATGCCAGCATGGAGGGAGGACATTAAATGATGATGATGATTGAATGCACTCATTGTGCAACAATGTTACCATTCAGGTTTTGGCTCTCATTGTTAATCACATTAAACTCCCATCATTGTGTGATCACATCGGATCCTGTGCAGTCTGAGGAGGGCTAAAATAACTTGCTGGATATTCGACATATCTCCCTTTCATAATGTCATGTAAATCTGACCTATGTCCACACATTCAGGTCAGTGTCTCACCCCAATTCTTACCAATAGCAGTCCACATTCATAGTTATGTGGGCAGTAATCCCATCACACTTCACCCCCCCCCTCTACTGGCCTTCTATCTCTTGGATATTTAAACATGGTTACTGCATGTCTGACTGGTATTTCCCATTTGTCTGTCTGAAGAAGTGTTTGATTGTGCATGCTGCTCTTATGAGATGCATTTATTCTGTGACATCTTGTGTTACCAAATACTGAAACATATGTAACAGATCAAGTAAAGGAGTGCCAACTTGAAGCTCATG
>JAOPUL010004744.1:67748913-67769520 GCA_027564515.1 Octopus rubescens
CCCCAGCTTGCCAGTTTCCAGTCAAACCGTCTAACCCATGCCAGCATGGAAAACAGATGTTAAATGATGATGATGATATATATGTATACATACACACACACATACAATGGGCTTCTTTCAGTTTCTGTATCAAATTCACTCACAAAGCGGCTTGGGCTGGCGCACAGCTATAGTAGGTGCCACACAGTGGAACTGAATCTGAAACCATGTGGATGGGAGGAAACCTTGTTAACCACAGCTACGCCTACCAATTCATCATCATCATTAAACAAAAACTTTTTAGAGAAACTATAAAGACTAGATAACTCCTTAAAACGTGTAACTCATTTGACCCCAACCCATGATACAAAACCTTTCGTTACATTAAAGATTCACATTTCAATAAAAACCCTCCATCATAATTACTCTCTTTTTGTTACCAAAATTTTAGTCAAATTGTTTCTATGTAGGCTTAAGAACTATGTTAATTTGTTTAAATGAAACTGATAGACTAGAAAAGCATTTAATTTCATCTATAGGAGAGACATTAAATGAAAAAGACTAGAAATTAAGTGAACATTTTCAACAAAAATCTTCAGAAATATTACAAAAAAAAAAACCCCCCAGTAACTAAACATTTTTGACAGCATGCTGCAAATAAAATAGAGAGAAAAAATGAAAAAAAAAAAAAAGGGGGATGGGCAACTAATTGAGAGCTTTCTTTGAAAAGAGGTCATAAGACTTCAATCACTGTCCTGATACCAAAACACTATCCTCTGCTCTTGGAATTCATTGATGATCTGATTTCTATACTACTTACAATTTGGTATATCCTGCTTACAAAACATTTCCCCCTCAGCATTAAATTACATCAAACAATACTAATACTCGAATGAAATTAAACAAAAATTACTATGTATGAAAAAGACAGATTTTAAAACTGTTGTTAAAAATTAAAATGCCCAAGATACTGAGAAATGTCTAGTACCAACAATCGTAGAAAGCATCACATCCTAGAAGAATCCTAAATGCCAGTTGAGTTTAAAAGATGTCCTCTAACCACAAATATTATTTATGAGAAGGATGATCAGCAGTCATACCTCACTCACTGAATTATACCAGTGAGGCAATAACAGAATTTTGGTTAAATGCTAAATCAATGAACAAAATAGAGATATCACCACCACCATTTTAACATTTACTTTTCCATGTTTACATGGGTCAGAGCATTCTACAGCCAGATTATACATCACAACACCAACCCTCACCGTTTCCAAGTAAGGTAATTAATCCCCCAGTCTATTGAATTTTGCCCAGACATAGGCACAATCAATGTCATTTGTTTCTAGTTCTCCATGTAACTCTTATTTACAGAAATCACACAACACATCAACAAACCCAGGTGTGCTTTTGCAGTGGACTGCAAGCAAACACTACCTACATGAACAGTGATACTTTTGTTTACAATCAGTAAACACACAAAGATGAGGGAGGGAAAATATGAACTCTTTCACACAAACACTTGCATGCGTGCACATGCAAATACACATGCATGCATATGAGGGGCTTCTTCAATTTCCGTGTACTAATTTCACTCACATTGAACAACTCGTGGCCTTAGGACACCAGCTGGCAGTGCCTACACAGAGGGCCTGAACCCGTAACCATATGGTTCTGAAGCAAACCTCTTTAACCATACAGCCAACCTGTTAGCGAATCAAATAGGTTAATATTTCAAGATAAAGATCTATACAAAAAAAAAATAGCGCAAATTCAAATCTCAAAAATAATTTTAAAATGTTATAAAATAAACCAAAAGACATGTAAGGACTTTAGTTCATGGCCACAGTCTGTTCCAATAAAACAATCCTTATAATTTTGATCTCAAACCACCAACAAAATTATTAGACAACACCCTAGAAGCTATAACTTCTTCAGATTCTTTTCTCCCACATGATCCAAATACAAAATGTATACATCACCACCACCACCATCATCATCATCATTGTTGTTGTTTTGACGTCCACTTTCCCAAGTATGCAACAGAATTTGTTGAGGCAGATTTTCTATGGCCAGATGCCCTTCCTCTTGCCAATCCTCACCCATTTCCAAGCAAGGTAATAGACATGTTTTGATGGCAGATTGGAAACAAATGGCACTGCTTGTGTGATGGTGACACTCATTTACAATTATGGCATGATGTCAAGACAAGGGCACACACACACACACACACACATGGGTATATATACCCACACGACCAGCTTCATTCAGTTTTCATCCACCAAACCATGCACAAGGCTTTGGTTGACTCGGAGCTATAGAAGACACTTATTCTAAGTGTCATGCAGTGAAACTAAATCCAAAACCACGATTGGGAAGCAGACTACTTGACCACAACTATGTCTGTGCCTATACATACATCAAAAGTCACAAAACAACAAAGCCTAAACAATTTTTTTTTCAATGATCAAATGTTAAACATTTTCACTAGCATATAACAACGTAAGCAGCCTTCTTTATCTGCACCTCAAAACCTATTTATTCTTAAAACGAATTGAATTTCTGGAATACTCTTATGAATTACATCTAATTCACAAAGAAATAAGAATATAGAGAAAATTACACGAAACAAAAATATACAAAACCAAATGTTAAAATGTTTATTTTTTTTAACCTATAGACAAATGAAATCAATATAATCCTATAATGTCATGCCACATTTTCAAACTTACATCATTTTAATGTTTACTTTTCCATGCCCATATGAGTCAGACAGAATTTCTTTGGTCAGATGCCCTTGTCACTAACACTCATCTGGTTCCAAGCAATGTAATATTTTCCCATAGCGATATACATTTTCACATAAGACTGGAAATGAAAAATACTGCTTGTATGATGGTGACACTAACACACACAAGGTTCCTTCAGTTTCCCAACTACCAAATTTACTCACAGGCTTTGGTTGAACCACAGCCATGCCTATAAACTATTTAGAAAAGTTTATAATCCCATAACAAAATTAAATATTTATGAATTTGTCTTAACTCCAAAATAGATAGCTACCTATCAAGAACATTTTGCTTTCCATAATCTAATTTGGCTGCAGGAATTTCATATTTTTATCAAATCTTTCCAGTGTTTCTCAGAAGAGCAAGTGCTTTGGGAATCTAGACTCATAGATTGCGACATGAGAAAAAAAATTTTGGAAATAATGTTAGCACACTTTGCCAACATTATTTTTAAAGGAGACAACAAAAATGCTTAAGCTCTGACTGCAATGAATTCATCAAATATGCAAGCAAAACCTAGAAAATTCCCAACAGAATAACTAAACCATTAATCCTTTTATTATCATATTTCTGTTGACATACAGTCTTCATTTCAATTTGAAATAATAAATTTAAAATAATTGTCATTATTAAGCTGGTATTTGAAACATGATATTTTGATGTAAGGTTTTAATTTAGATCACTTTAAAACAAGTTTGTATCATAGAATCTGAGCCAGTGTCAGCCAGCTGAAAGGGTTTATAGGAAAACAATATTCCATTCCCACTCCTGTTGGTCTTTCATAAATTCAACAGATAACCAAAAAATTCTTAAACCAGTAGTAAGTTGCTTGCCCAATCAATAATATACAATAGCCAAATTCATGCTTTGATTTTTGTCAAAAATTCAAAGCTACTGTACCAAACGAAGAAGAAAACAAGTAAAATTTAATCAAAAGAAAGGAAGTAAGAATTGATTGCATAACAGATCTTAAAATGTATAAACAAAACAAATGTACTTTTACTCCATCGAAATCAGTGAGATTTGTGGCAATAAGATATTGGATCATCTATCAATCAAAATGACAGAGCTTTAACTAGCCACACCCAATAGTAAAAAAGAAACTAAAGTTCACAAAATGTTGCATATTTTTCAACATGTCAAAACTAGAAATTATAATCATGCCTATATTAATTATAATAGTTACTGATTTAGGTGCAAGGCTAGTAATTTTTAAGAGAGGAGGTTAGTCAGTACCATCGACCCCAAAAAGATGAAAAAGTAAAGTTTGCCATGGCAGGATTTGAACTCAGAATGTAAAGATCCAGAATACTGTAAAGCATATTTTTCCAATGTTCTAACACTTTTTGCTGCCTTGCCTACGTTAATTATAATGTAATAATTGTGTAGTTTCAGGTCAGCCCTAATCCAAGGACTCGGTACAATCCACATATATATTACAGATAGACTGTGCCTCCACATTCCAACATGCAGTGATTCATAGGTTGCACTTTACCCACAATTTCTGTACAACTGCTTAGTCCCAGATTTAAAGCTGGTCTGGTGCAATTTGAGGGGAAATTGTTGGCTGTTCCTAATGAATTAAAAAAACATACAGAAGTATGGTTCTTTAATTCGATAGAATTAACAGCCAACAATGTGTACTCCTGTACACATCTTGTCACTGTTTATCCCCAAATGAATGTTGATGAAACAAAATTTTAAAAAATAAATAAATAATCATTGAAGCCAATCAAATCTTCAGACTTAATGAATCTGAAACCACATACCCAATATCATTTCTTAAGATGGTAGAGCAACCATAGGGAACATGTGGGCTACAGGAGGTTCTAAGAGTTATACCTAATGAAAAATTTCCATCACAATTTTTAGTAGTGCAGCCCACCTGATGATGATCCATTTCAAACGGCCTGCTTCTCAAAAAAGGTTGCCCATGCCTGTGGTAGAGTGTGATTTGAGCAAAACATTACTGCTGTTTCTAGCATGTTAACCAACCAATTTAAAGTTCTCTCATTCCATTCTAGTATCAGCAACAGAAGTCAGGAGGAACCATCAGAATATGACAATTTTTGTTCCTCTATACAAGTCATTAATCCTAACATGGTGCTGATATTTACATTTACCAATGTAATAACGGTTAAATTTGGGGGTACTAACAAGGAAAATTACATATGTAACACCTAACTAGAAGTGTTTTTTTATTTTTCATTTTTAATAAATAACTACGTAAAATTTACCAATTCCTCAATTTAGAAAATGAATACTTTCTCCAAATGAAATTTAATTTCACAACAAATATTTTAATGATCACTATCATGCAACAGCAACACGTATTTCACAAAGAAAGAATACTTACTAAAAGAAAACAAAAATCAACAATATTCTGAAAAAGAGTTAAACAAACCAAGAAAATAATAAAAACATAAAATAACATTGTGTATGCTGCTAATAATGAAATGAAATACAAATGAAGACTTGGAATTTTTCTAAAAATGTTTTTGATGGTGATGGGAGTTGCAATCAAGCTCAAAATTTCATCAGAAAAGTCTCTTAAAACAGTCAATAGATAACCAAAGAAATAACCTTTTAAAATATTTTTAACAATAGATTGGAACAAGAATGCTCAAGATCAAAATGTTTGTGAATTGACATTGATTTTTTTTATACTTTTTCTCCATTAAGGTTGAATTAGTTAGCAACTAAGCTTGCAAAATCAACAACTAAAAACAATTAACTGAATTCTTTTAAATAGTTGAAAAAACATTTTCAACATCAATGCTACTTATCCCTCAACACCTGTTTATCATTTTATTCACCTCCAAATCCATTTCCAATCTCTCACCCTCCCATAAACTCTTACAACCTCTATCCACCTCATACTTTGAGGGTCCACTCTGATACCTCATCACCACTACTTTATCTCTTTCCAGTTCCACCCCAGTCATTCCCATCCTCCCCTATAATGTGTGTAGCCACGTAGCTCCTCTACAGCAAGAAATTTGATCTCTCCTAGCTCCTTCTCTAATACTTTAACCCCTCATCACATAGTATAAAGCCACCTCCCTCTCTACTGTAGACCAACTCAGTTAAAAGGGATTTTAGACTTGCAAGCTGCAAAACAACCTCAGTAATGCTGGTACCATACAAAAAGTACCCAGTACTTGCTGTAAATTTGTTGGCATTAGGAAGGACATCCAGCCATAGAAACTATGTGCCAAAGAAGACATCCTACCCATGCCAACATCGAACTTCGACGTTAAAAGATGATGATGATGGTGGTGCTATTAGGAATGGGATATTGTTAAACACAAGATTGAATTAACATCATATAGTTGCTACTAAAGCAAGTGCCTCACAGAATGATTAATTTACATTAAAACTGAAACCATTTCTAATATAAATATTTTCTTAATGATTTTTACTGAGAAGATAAACCTAACATAATCTTTCAGTTGATTTGGCTGTTTATATCTTCCTAGATATTTTATAAGTGACAGAAAGATAACTCAAACTCAGATTTATAGGGGAGGAAATTGAGATTGTGTGACATTCGTGTCTTGAAGGACATTAAGAAATACAAGTGACATGACATTTTCAACTTGAAACTTGCTTACTGAGTGATAGCATATATACGGCACAATTATCAACACTTGTTAAAACAATGATTTTGGTTTCGAATAATTCCTTAATCAGAATATGCTATAGAACATTAAAACAAAAAAAATGTTGAATGTCCAACATGAGCCACACTTGGAAATGATTGCTTATATACTGTTGATGGACTGGCCCAAAAATTCAACTCATTTCCTCTCGCTACACATCAATATTCTTAAGTTACAAAAAAAAAAAGGGAGGGGGCAATGCACAAGTGAAATAGCCAGATGCTAAACTGAGATGCACAATATTTAACCAATTCATCTCTTTCACGAACATACGTGTTTACTCCTTTTACTGAATTTTATTACCCTTAACTGCAGAAAGTATCTACCTTTTGTTGAGGAATGTCAAGTTTATTAAAGCAACATGACTTGCTGAAAATACCAATTCTACTTTTTGATATTTAACATTATTGGAATAACCATGAAATTTAATTTCACAGTTAAAAGATTAATGACCAATAATGAAGACTTAGTAGTCAACCAGAATTATCTTACAGGATAATTGTACAGGAGTTTTTCCAAGCACAGCTTTTTATAACAACATACTTCAGACAATTTGGAAAATTTGGCCATTATCAAGAAATCATATTGCTATCTTGAGGCCAGGACACCACAACCCACATAAAAGTTTACCCATTTAAGAGGGTGTTAACTTTGAATAAAAACTTAAACAGTAGACAGAATGTTATGTCCTCCTATATGAGACATCTCTAGAACTGATAACTGGATAAAAACACACCCAGGCCACACTGTAAAACATACACAAAACCACTGTTGATCAGTTCTCTCAATTGTAGATATGAACTGAGATGACTCGTCCAACTCATGCCAACATAGAAAAAAAATGATGGCAGGCTTCTTTAACTCTTTTGTTACTATATTCTTGAAATACACTGCCTTTGTTCCAATTAATTTTGAAATTAATGAAGAATTTAGTAAAGTAACATTATGTTGGTGTTTGGAACATAAATTTTAATGGAAAGTTTTTAGATCACTTTAAAATAGGAAATTTGTATCACAGAACTAGGAATGGTCTTGAAAGGTATAATCTCTTAAATGTTTTAGAAACGAATGCGAAAAAAAAACCCCACCAAAACTGTTGCCTAGTTCTTATCTCTAAATTCTCAATATTGCAACTTTCATCATATTCCTATTTAGGTGCATACATTCACTATTAGCTTAATATCTAGTGCTCTAGCTTGAACAGCAAATTCTAAAATGCAATAGCTACTTTGTTGGAAGTATCTTTACTCACAAATACATTATTTTTATATATATATATATATTGTTTTCATTTTAATGTCCATTTCTCCAAGCTTGCAGAGGTTGAGTGGAATTTGTCAAGGCATAATTTCTACAGCGAGATGCCCTTTCTGTCACCAACCATCACCTGTTTCCAAATAAGTTTGTAATTTCCCATGACCAGATGTTTTCACAGAATATCAGAAAGAAAGGACACTTATTTACAACTATTGTGATGTGAAGACAAAGCGACAGTAACAGACAGAGCAGGTGTCGATTTTTCTTTACCAAATCCACTCATAAGGCTTCAGTCTGACCAGGGCTATAGTAGAAGACACTTGCCCAAGGTACAACACAATAGGACAGAACCTGGAATCATGTGGTTGGGAAGCAAAATTCTTACCACACAGCCACACCTGACAGCTATATCAAAAGATCCTAGAGAAGCCAAATGTTGCAATATTTGTTGTTTAGTGTGAAGCCAGCCTTGATCAGGTAGGCATATGTGATCAAAGGTATTCCAGTAACCATCCTTGTTTGGTATTTCTTGCAAATCCAGCAGCAGCCTATTTCATGCAGGCTTGTGGGAGATCTTACAAATGAAATGTCTACTGAAACCAACTGCAAATATCTCCTTTTTATACAATTTTGTCCCCAATGATTGTCATTACTAATAATTACTAAAACTAATTAACTTTAAGAAAATATTTCTCGATTCTTCTGAAGGAATATTTTTGCAAGAATTGCAAGAATCAGTAATGATATCCCTCCCCCATAAGACAGGATTTTTTTCTCACACATTAATAGGTGCAGGCAAGGCTGAATGATAAAGAACTTTGTTTCCAAACACATAACTTCAGGTTCAGTTCCTTCTACAATATACAGCTTCCAGCTCACCAAAGCCTTTTGGGTGCATCCAAAAAAAGACCATCATAGTCATATGGGTATGTCCCCACCCTTTAAGTTGACCTTGTATATATGTTGTTCATCTCCAAACTTCCCTGAAAACATGTCCAACCATGGAGAAATATTACTTTGTGTGGTAAAAAAGGGGAAAATTAGCAACAGGAAGGGCATCTGACTATACAAACTCTACCTAAACAAATTCTGTATGCATGGAAAAACGGACAATATGAAAATGATGAAGATTCCTCTTTATCTGTCTTAACTAACATGCTCTATAAGTCAAATTGCATACTTTTCTGATAATACACTAGAAACAAAAGAAAATACTAATTTGTAACAAGACAATACACTTTGGAAGACAGTTTGGTTAAAAATTAACCCTTGTGCTTATTTCGCTAACATCAAATCCTAGAAGTATTTGAGCTTAAAACAAAAGACTAAAAATACTAAAAGGCATTAAGTCCAAATATACTGTCATGTCTTCCTCTCCACCTTAATTATAATAATAAGCACAATAACAGAAATTTTAGGTGAGGGGTTAGTCAATTATATCAACTTGAGTATGATGGGTACTTTATTTTGTCAACCCTGAAAGGATGAAAGGCAAAGTTGACTATGTTAGCATTTGAACATGGAAAGGTATACACCATAAGGCATTTGTCCTTACGGTATGCTCTAACAATTCTGCCAATTTACTGCCCTTAACAATAATGACACCTACATAAAAATTGGTCTAAAAATTTGATTGCTATTCTCTCTATGGTAAATCAAAAACAAATAGTTTTTTTTTTAAATCAAAGATGAAATATATTTTAATTATAATACAGCTTTAACAGGTTACCTAAGAAATCACACACACGCACACATTAGTGGGCTTCACATGGTCCAACACTATTGGTTCCCTGATGAAAGCCTACCACACCATCTATACCTTCCCGTGATGCTAGAGGGTTGGGAAATGAAACATTCCTCCCAAATACTCCATACTGCATTTGACAGAATGACAAGAAATCGTATAGAAGTGAAAAGTTCACGAACGTCTAACAGTACACAACTGATAACAGTTTCACTTATTGCACTGCAGTATATACAATAACTCCTCCATAACTAGTTGCTAGAGACTACAAAGAGTTGTCAAAACAATGAAGGAACCTCTATGCAACTGACCAACCTGTCACAAACCAGCAGCCAAAATTTACCACAATAACTCACTGCTGTCCTAAAAGACATCTTGATTCAGAAAGGATTATCACAACCTGAATGTCTTTGATCACAAGTTTGTTCAATCAAGGCTCTAACTGATGTCAAAACTAAGAAGAGTAGAAGTTGCTACCAGCAGAGTACAGTCACTAGCTACTCCTACCACAGGGTATCAACTCTACTGTCCAGGCAGATGCTCTTTACTTTTAGGCACCATAACTAAAGCTACACTGAAGCAGCACCTGAATGATAGACATATTTCAGATTCCAAAACTCAAATACTATTCCTTACTTTATATGTATTCATGGACATGTATTTATATTAACTGAAATAATCATGTTAATTTTAATTATTAAACAACTGCTGTATTACACATTTATTTTCATCCACCAAGACTCAAATCCTATTCCTTACCCATGAGTCTACATCTATTCATTTATATTTACCAATATAATCATGTTATATATAATTATAGTGTAACTGCTGTATTACACATTATTTCATATATAGCCTATTGTCTTTTAAAACTTTGTATGTTAATTCTGCACTTCCTTATTACAATGACTATTCAGAATAGCAGAAGTCAAAGTTTATGACAAAATAGTTATCACACTTCCCAGATACAATTTTAATTAGATTCATAAGGCCATAAGAAAAATAGCAAAAAAGAGAATACAACAGCCTCTTCTAAGATAATCTGTTTTAAAAGGACACAAACATTGCTACTCTTTATAAATTACATTTTGATGCTATGAGTATTGGGCATTTACCAAACCACTATTACAATTATTTTGGTACTTTTCCTAAAACTTAACTTCTTTTAAAGCATTTAGTTTTTTTAATTTTATCTTTTACCTGTTTCAGTCATTGGACTGCGGCCATGCTGGCGCACCGCCTTGAAGGATTTTTTAGTCAAACGAATCAACCCCAGTAATTATATTTTTTAAAGCCAAACCACTTAGTTTTGGGGGACATATAAATATACATATACGCGGGGCTTTTTTTCAGTTTCCACCTACCAAATCCACTCACAAGGCTTTGGCAGGCCGGGGGTTTTAGTAGAAGATACATGCCCAAATTGCCACACTGAGAATCATGTGGTTGGGAAGCAAACACAGCCACGCCTGCGTCTATGAATTAAGGAAAAAGATGTTATCTATCCAATTTTAAAATGATCCTATTTGTTAAATTCTGAACCAACCAAATCTTTCAGTTTAAACAGTTATGGATTCACATAGAACCAAATCATAAATGAACATTTTTCAAAATTTAATAAATCTACTTCCACATCGATTTGAAATGTTTGAAGTTGGCTTCAGTTGATTTAAGAAACTAAAACTAAATTGAGTTCCTAGTACACTACATTATATTTCGCCTTAATAAACAACCACTTCTCCATAATTAAGCATTAGATATCAGATATTTGCATCAATTGTCGAAACAGCTGCTCAATGTCCAAATATTAACAGTCTACCAAAATCTGGTTCAAATATGCCAAACTTCCTGGTTTAGGATAATGGATAAACTGAAGATAAAGTACTATTTACAACATCCTTAAAAAGGTTAAATTTCGATATTTATGTTAACAAAGACTAATTATTAACCGGAAAATAAAACAGGAGCTTAGATTACCGCTGTTCAGTTGATTTTCACTAGCTTAATATTTAAATTTACATCACATTGAGACCTATTTCACCCGAACGTGAAAAAGTAAAAATGTACACATACAACCCTAACCATCTGTAGCCTTTCAAATACTACATAGTAGACTCGGAGACAAATAAGAACCATTAACTGAAAGATATTTAAGAATAAAAATAGTTACGTAACGTTTCAAAAATCTAAAATACCCGTTACTTTTTACTGTTTACTAACTTGTAGAAGAATTCGAACAAGAGACAACCAGAACAGGTGAATATTTATTTCCATTTGAATTTTAAGGACAAACCGAAACGATCTAAATAGGAAGAAAAACAAAAGAGAAGCTATTCAGTATAACGTGCTAAAAATTAAAACAAAACCAACACACACGCATAATAGGATTTGAAAACCGTGTTTATCCAGCCCAGACGTTTTTGTTATTTGAATAAAAGTGCATAATGGGGAAAAGCACACAATATGTAATAATAAAAGAAGAAAAACCTAGTGGGCAACTAAAGCGTTGACAGAATGATAAATACCAGACAATTACTGACCCTAAAATAAAAATCCATGGATTTATATACAATAGCACTTAACAAAATCATTAACTGAAGTAAGAGACACTTTAAAACAATGAATTTAATTCAATAGAACCTAATGGCGGGAAAACGACGTCATATTGCATGTTCCCCAGTGGTTAATTTCTGAAAGGATCCTTTTCAGATTATGGCTATAAGAAATAGATATCGGGGGTCGAGTGATAGATACACATTATAAGATATTAGAATAAATTAGGATTTGCGTACACCAAAACACCTTGGCAGGCAGGCAGGCAGGTAACAATAGTTCGTGTAAGCTTCCAAATGAAGGCAAAATAAACAATGTTTGGGATCAGGATTTCAAAAATAAATACTGAACAAGGCTGTGTGACTGTTCTAAAAGTAGTCTACGTTAATTAGTAGTAAAGACTAACAATAAATAAAATAAAATACCGACAAGATAACTGTTCCCCAGCGTTAATCGTCTCTAATACTAACTAGGTCAGATCATGTATGATTAAAAAAAGAAATGACAGAAAATCTTACAAACACGCAAATTAGTGACAAGTTTCAAAATACTATATCAGAAAGACAGTTTAAAAGTAATTATAGCAATAATAGTAATAAAGGAGAATTAAAATAATTCCAAGAGGCCAGTATTATTTTAGCTAACACGTTCACAATGATCGTTTTTTTTTTTACTACCATAAACAGCGTGCGATACGCATGTGTGTGTATGCATGTAAGCGTGTGTGTATACAGAAGTGTCTGCATTTATGTCTCTATAAACATACATATATGTGTGTGTGTGTGTGTATATGTATGTATACACACACACACACTTTCATTTTTCACCACGCTTGAAATAGAGACATGTTATTTCTCCTTGTGATGGAAGAGAACTGCCCATCCGTGAGACTTAATGACATTAATGACATACATCGATGTAGGGTAATCAAAGCGAAAAGAGGAGAAAATATTAAGAAAAAACAAAACAAGCTCAGGTAGGAGTTAGGTGGATAAATGTACACGATAAGTGCAAAGGATCGTAACTACAAATTGTTCACATTGGTTTTACAGAATATCTTCACCCATACCTTAAGAATCATCACAATTGCTGCAATATTTCAATCAACATGCATTAATATCAAACATCAGTTATTTACATTGCAGGTTTCATGTGCTTACAGGGAAAGGATGCTTTTCTTTCTCCCCCACAACAACAATAACCGTAATATTTTATATATATATATATATATATATAAAATATATATATATGTGTGTGTGTGTGTTACATATACATGCGTGTGTGTGTGTATATATATAGGTAGGTACATATAAGTATACATATATGTTGTGCCAAAGAAATATATTTCAAATATGTCGCAATGTGGAAGGTGGTAAATGGCTTTTGTTTTTGTTACTAATGATGCGGCTGCAACTAACTGCAGCAGGTGGACGTGTTCGTAGTATTGATGACATTTATATTGTTATTTATGTGCATAAATTTATTTTTTTTAAAAAATATATATATATATATTACTTACAGAGGCATGTCTTGGATTTTCTTTTCTGTGTCGACTTCACCAAACTCGCATTCATCAGAGCTTTCACCACCAGAACTACTCTCCGTTGCATCAGAGTCCAGCGACGATTCCATATGCCTGAGAGCAGTGTTCAATTGACATGCGACACGCTCCGACTCCTCGCATGTCGCCTTGTCCAGTTTCAGCACGCTGTTGGAGTCGATCTTGGTCGAGACGTTCTGTATCAGCCTCTGATGACCGATCGAAATCGGCTGAGATGATTGCAGTTTTCTGACCAGGTTGACCAAGGCAGCAGTGGATAAATTCCGTACGTCTTCGCTCTGCAGCAACTCCGTCTTCAGATCGGCGACGGCTACATTGCTGGGTCCGGGCGATTTGATAGATTTAGCCATACTTTGCAGGTTTTTGTGCTGTTTGTTCACAAAACCCGCTAACTGGTGCCTGATATGTTGTTCCAGCTGCCTGCCTTGGATTCGACGTAGTCGTTTCAGTAAAGTGCTCGCTTTCTTCTCTAAACTGCATTGAAACTTATCCACTTGCTGTTGGACAGTCTGCAGACCAAGGCCACCTTCAATACTTCTTCCGGATCCACTAACAATGCTGCTCTCATTACAAGGTTTATCAATGGCGTTTGTATTCATGTTGTTTACTATTAATGATGACGTTTTCGACGAACCTTCATGAGATCGTTGTAATTTAGACGCCAAAATGGAGAGAGAATTCTTAAGGCGCTGCTGAGGATATTCACTGAAACAAACGCTAGATATATTACTAGTGTTATTATTATTAGTAGTAGTTGTTGTAGTGGTGGTGGTAGTAGTGGTAATTGCAAGACTGTTTTTACTGTTAATATTATTATTCATAGCCAAAGATCCTCGCGGTGAAAAAGAATTTTGTCGATTCATTTGATTCCTCGTATTAGTGGAATTGTTAACCCCTTCCTTTCTGGCGGCAGTAACCTCGCTCCGATGGTAGGGTTCCTTGGACAGGTTTCGAATAACTTTCAGGTGAACTAACCTACCACCACCAGCCGCGGCAACAGACGTGTTGCCGACTACTGGCTTTGCCAAACCTCCGTTGACGTTCTGCAGATACGTTAGACCAGACAGGGCGGGTTTCACGAACCCTTTCTCCACGGGTGATCTGGCCACGGAACTGCCGAACTCTTCTTTCGCCCCAATTGTTGGTTTTTTATCCCGACCGTTGAGCAGGCTGCAATCTGTGGAAGAGGGTGGCGAAAGAGGCAGCTTAATGTGTGCTTGTGTGGCCGCTTCCGTGAGCGCTGGCGCCATAGCGGCCATGCACCATACCCTTAGCGGCAAAGGGCTGCACATAAAAGTCCGTTATATGACCACATAAAGTGGAGATATACTACTGAAGAATGCACGACTGGATTTTTCAAGACTCACTTAGAGTCAAGAATTGGAAAACAAATTCTATGTAGATTCATATATTCCTGCACAAGGCCCCTTTTTTTTTAAAAAAAAAAAAGGCAAAACACTCTTTTGTATTGGTAATCCTACAGCATTTTCATTATTATTGTATCATTCAAGTGAAATTAAGCACGTGATTCGTGTCATTTTTGCAAAATCGTGAGGCCAGATTAGCCATTCTGAATGAAAATAAGGCGGAAAGGGATCATACTCGAATCTGAAACGAATAAAAATAAGACATATATATATACATACGTATAGATAAATAACACACACGTTCGCCATGGTACTTTATACAAATGCGTGCATACACACACACACAAACACTCCATCTCTCTCGCTATATATATATATATATATACATACATACACACACATATATATATACATACACACACACATACATACACACACACATACATACACACATATATATATTATATATATATATATGTATCACATATACATACATACACATATTTGACAGGCACACACGAGGAGATTAATAGACTACACATATATTTGATAACGTAGAATTTCACATTTTTAACATAATAATATCGTAAAGGAACTAAGAAAAGAAATGTCTGATGAAAAAGCTTTTAACACACACACACACACATTACACAAAAATAAAGAACGAATTATAATCAGGAAAACTACCAGCTTTTTTTTTTAAAGAGATAATGCTTACTACATACGTAACAAAAGATCTTGATAGGCTGACATTTGTGGGGGTGAAGGGAAGGGATTTGGGTGGGTTTATTTTTTTCCTTTCACATTTTTAAAAATCTTTTTTTCTTCGTAAAGATTTACAATTGAATTGAAAAGCTTTTAGAAATAAAAAGCTTAGCGGAATATTAAAGAAACAAATATATATATATATAAATTATATATTAAAAAACAACATAAAGAGAGGAATCAAAGAAACAAATAAATAAATAAAAATAGGTTTCGCAAGTACCACGTGATTTCGCCACGTACCCTAGGTGGTTCGAGCAGGAGGTGCTACTCGGCTAAATAACAAGCAGTTGGGTGAGAGAGAGAGAGAGAGCTTGGTTGTCGTAGTCGTGGCCGCCTTTCCGTCTCTTTCGTCTTCGTCGTCTTCAAACAAGCACGGCAACGAACGAACGAAAAAAAATAAAATAAACTAATCCATTCTGTTTTGTTGTACTGAAAAGAAGCAGACTTTTCTTTTCCATAAAGACTCCCGTGAGTTCGCTTCGTAAAAAGAATCCGTGATGGGAGTGAATAAGACGCCAAAAACTATATTGTAATGTGTTTATGTGTAGATGTATGCATATATAAATGTATGTATAATTGTATATATGTGTGTATATATAATATATATATCATATAGAACCGTGTGGTGTGTGAATGTGTGCGAGACGATTTCTTTTTCCCACCTCCGTATGGAATTAAATGGGAGGGGGTAGTTACTAGACCAAACCTCGATTACTTGCTTTTTTTTTTAGTTAAATAGATTAAAAGGCTTTTTTTCCTTTCTTTCTTTCTGTCGACAATGAAGTGATGCTGATGAGGAAGTTGGTAGGTCTTAATAAACAACTAAGTGCATAAACATCATCTCGGTTCTCGCATAAGATCAGTGTTTCGTCGTCAGAACGTCACCTTCCCCCGTTTAATGAGAAGGAGGCGGTCATGGCGCCGGTGGAAAAAAGCTTGCTTTTTGCTTTATGTTATAATATAGTTCGGTCAGTCTTTCACTCTCCCTCCCTAATGTCTCTATATCTGTCTTCCTCTGTTTCTCTCTCTCGAGCTGTCTGTCTATCTATCTATCACACCTCCTAGCCTTCTCTCTTCATAGAACACTTCTACTGTCAGTGGCAGTAGTAGTAGTAGCAGCAGTAGTGTGTGTACTCCATAAAGGCATCATGGCGTCGTTCTGAGTTAAAGCAAATGAGTGAGCGAGACAGAGAGGGAGGAAGGAGGAGGAGGCCGTGAAGAAGGCCGTCATCCTAAAACCTTAAACTGCAGGATAATAATAGCTGCTCGATCATGCTATAGGACAAGTAGAGAACGAGACAGCGTTTCGATTGGACATCAGCGATGATTCGATTGGCTAACAGCCGTGGCTCTAGCGACATTGCATTTACTTTACACACTCCCCGTTCACTTACACTCAAAGTCAATCAAACACATTAACTTAGAACCTAGATGCCGAGCAGTTTAAATAAGAGAAAAACAAACTACAAAAAGGTCCATATTTTTCCGAGCTCGATATTTCGAATTTTATATAGATTTTGAAATGGTTCGTGTCGAATCTATATACGCATGCACATGTTAAGAAATATCGTTATTATCTGTTTTTCGACGAGGGGAGGGTGGCTTCCGCTTGTTGGATGTTACTGGAACAGTGAAAGACGGGACGAGGTAATCGTTGCAATCATGGCTGACTTCAATTTTAGGTTGGCCGGTCTTGCCATTTTTCGTGATCTCATTTTATTTATCGACAGTGCTTACAACAGAAGTAAGTAACATGCTAAATGTGTTTGATTCCAATATGATGAGAAACAATTTTTAAGCTGAATTATTTTCTATTATTTTTACACGTAACCGACTTACTGAAAAGCATCATTATTATCATTATAAGACTGACGTAAATAACGATATATAATTTCATAGCACTACTAATGGACAAGTTATTTCTTACAACAAAAATAATTATAACCGAAGTAGTAGCAGCGGTATTCTTATATCATATATATATATATATGATTTAAATGGGTCCTCAAGTGCTCATTTTCATAAATATAAAACGCAATATAAAATAATAATCCGAGTAGAAGAAAACACGCGGAGGCAATAAAATGAAAAAAGGATTCCTAACCTGAATCAGATTTTTTTTAAAGCCTATATAATTGTCGATCCATGCGTAACTAATACTATTTAAGAAAAAAAGAATTCAAGCGACCTTGCCGGAAATAAGATCCATATTTATTAGTCATGACTGATGCAGCAGTGCCTGCCTGATCCTCCGTTGTTGTTGCGAACCACTCTTGACGAAGAAAGAAGCCACCAGCTCTCACAGGAAATGATAAAAAGTAGTTCAAAAAACGACTGGAGTTGTAGTTTTTGTTCTTTCCTTTTCCATCGACAAACAACGGTTTCTTATCTTCATAAAAAAAAAAGGAACCTTTAGCCAACGAGAAAGAGAGCCTCTACTACACAGTCGCTCGGCATGCTGAAAATAATAGCTAAAATCTCATTTCAAATCACACCCTAACGTTTAACAGCCAATACGCCCTTCCTTATTTCATTTTTCTTAATGTTATCCTCCACCTATAACGAGATGGGATGGACGTGTTTCGAATGATTTTGATCATAGGGTCTGCTTAATCAGAATTGACCTGGGGCTAAGCAACAATGACCCTTAGGAATCAATAAGCAAAAGAAAAAAAAAATCTTTGACTACGAAGATTTTATTTGCTACTTTATTAAAATGATGCCTTTAAAAAGAGGGGGAAATGTTATTGATAGCAATAATATCCCCAAGAAGCCCTAAATTTTAAAATGCCTTTCCCTGTCTATTGATCACCATATAGGAAATATAAAGTTCACTTTCGTAGCGCTTCTAATATTATTTACGGCATTAAAATATTAAATGCAAGGTACTACGATTTTAATTGAGTACCAACCATCTTCATCTAATCTCCATTTAATGTCATCCTAATATTCTGTTGGATTAACCAAATAATTTCAATAATCGAAAACAAAAAAAAAATATGCCGAAGCACGGTTAATAAACCCCACATTTTGTGCATGTGTTGTACATACATACACATCGTGTATGTGTGTGTGTGTGTGTATATATATATATAAACATATATACACATACACATCGTGTGTGTTTGTATATATATATACATACACATATATATACATACATATATACATATACACATACATATATACACATACATACATACATATATACACATACATACATACATATATACACATACATACATACATATATACACATACATACATACATACATACATACACACACACGCACACATACATACATATATATTTATTTATTTACACATATACAGACATACATATACACACATAAATATACTTACGTATGCATATATATATATATATATACACACACATATATATGCATATATAGATATATAGACATATGCACACACACACACACACACACACATATATATATATACATACATAACACATATCTATACAAATATATTCATACATAGATACACAAAGAAGTAAGCAATACAGTAAGTAAATAGTTCATCATGTGGGTATGTGTGTGTATGTGTGTGTGTATGTTTCTGTGATCACACATATGGTTATTGAAACAATACAAATCTGTAGATTTTTTTACCTTGTCTTTTTTATAAAATAATAACAACTATTAATGAAATTTATTAAAGAAAAATAATAATCGGAACATAAAAATTGAATGATAATAGTGACTTACGTTCTGAGAGGAACTGGGTGTAATAACTTGTGAAGATTCGGGAGAACTTTGGTCCTTTATTTTGTCAAAGGAAACTGTGCTATATAGGCCTCTGTTACTATCAGACATTTGGGATCTAACACGTGTCCATTCTGTTTGATGTTTTGTCCTTTCTTGGTGCCTTCCTGACATATCCATATAATCAGATTGTGTGTTTGTGGTGCTATTGTTATTATTATTACTACTATTATTGTTATTATCATTCTGCTGTTGCTGCCAGTCTTGTTTAGAATGTGCTACATGTTGAAAATCTCCATATAATCTAGGATTTCTATAAAAAAAAAGAAGAGAAGAGACAATCCAGGTTTCACATTTTCAATAATAATAAGAAAAATAATGATGATGATGTTGATAATGATGATAAAGAGAAGAACTTACACATACACATACACCCAAGCACAGATTTCGGAACGGTATATCTGAAAGGTTTCTTTGCATCCAACTCTTAATTTGGTGTCTCTGAAATGCTAACCTACTTTCGGATAGACCATCTGTTTTGTTAACAATTAGAGTTTAATAGAGTAACAATCATTATGCCAGTTAGAAACAGTAAATAAAGAACTGGCATACACTTAAAAGTAAAGGTTATGTCAACACTAAGAAGAGTAAGATGTTAGGAGTGAGATAAAGTCAGGAATAAAACAGCTTGAACTTAAATAAAACAACCAGTAATATTTGCCAAGTTTATCAAATTTTAGTTAAATATCAACAACATAAATATGCTAATAGAAATTAAAACCATTTGGAGAAAATTATTCAATATTTGAAAATAAAAGAGTCCTTGTTAATTCTCTAGTTAGAAAAAAAAAATCAACTTTCATCTGAAGTAATAGGAACATGTCTCACACCAGGATAACATGGTTGGTGCTAAGAAAAGGTGCCCAGCTGTTGAAATAACCCAGATTTGTAAACCTCCTTCAGTTCATTCTAGCATGAAGTTAACTTTAAAAAAGAAAAATTTCATTTATAAGAGAAGACAGACTGAAATAGTAAAGAAGCTCTCTCTCTCTCTTCTATATTATATATATATATATATATATATATATATATTACGACCCCAAAACAGACTGGAGTCTGGCACAGCTCCCTGGCTTGCCAGTTTCCAGTCAAACCATCTAACCCATGCCAGCATGGAAAACAGACGCTAAATGATGATG
>JAOPUL010004744.1:68049647-68061742 GCA_027564515.1 Octopus rubescens
TAGAACAAGTTAGGAGTTTTTTAGCTCCTATTTCTAGCAATGCTGGCTCCTTCTGTGAGCCCTCCCCTCCTCGAAATATATATATATATATATATATATATATATATATACATACACACTAGCTGTAATTAGGTAGGGCTGGATTTCACAACTTAAATAGCTTGTATTCCACATAGTTGCCATGTCCTGGACAACATCTTGCTCGAGACTTTGTGGCTAATGAACCAATCAATATACATTCCCTGCAAATAAATATTCTAAAAACCCCCCAAAAAACCAAACAAATTTGTGATCTAAATGTGTCTTTATATCTCCCAATATATCCAACTAACTGCACTAATATTCTCAAGTATAAACAAAAGAAAAAATGTCAAGATTCAACATACAAGTGCTAATATATAAAGTGCGAATTGTTAAATATTGTTAAAAAATAGGTACAGACATGGCTGTGAAGCTTGCTTCCCAATCATGTGATTTTGGGTTCAGTCTCACAGCATAGCGTCTTGGGCAAGTGTATTCTACTATAAGCCTGGACCAACCAAATTCTTGTGAGTAGGTTTTGTAGGCAGAAACTGAGAGAAGCCCATTGTAAATATATGTATGTGTGTGCACTCTTGCCATGACATGATGTGATGGTTGTAAATGAGCATCACAGTCATTCAAGTGACATTGTTTGTTTCCAGTTTTGGTCGTGGGGAAATATTAGCTTGCTTGGAAATAAGGGTTGATGACAGGAAGGGCATCTGGCTGTAGAAAAGCTGCTGCAACAAATTCTACATGACCCATGCAGGTATGGAAATGTAGATGATAAAATAATGATGATATCTCATATAAAAATTGAGCTATAAAATTGGCAATTAAATTTAATAACCAACAGATGCTCTAAAATCTTATTTATCATTAGGCACTTCTGTGATAGAGTTAAATGCTTGACCTTCCCTCAACAAAAGTATGTATGAATAAATGATCAGTCTATTTCTAACAACTATATGAATTTAGAAAAAAAAACATTCTGCTAAAAAGGCTTGATATGAAGTTGAGCTATAGGTAGGTAATTGAAAATCTTTGCAATTCATTTCCCTCTGTCTCAAAAAAATATATATAAATAAATAAATAAAAAAAGAGGAAGGGTAGCTAAAAGGGGTCTAACTAGTCATTGTTCTCACGTTCCATGTAAATAATATCTGGCAAGATAAAAAAAAAAAAAAAAGCTAAAGTCACTCCTAGCTTAATTTATTCTCATTTATTTTACAGATTGTAGTCAGGACTTCCAACTCCTGATTTCATGCGCTCATGTGCTAAGTAATTGATTAATTGATTGCAGGTATTGTAACAATTCTTTGGGACAGGTGAGTAATAAAATAAATAAATAAACAAAAAGATTTACTTCTCTCTAGCTATGTCTCTGGAAAGTACTTAGCAGTTCACCTGGAAAGTTGCCTATGCTTCTCTTGAGTTAAAAGAATGCCAATACTTAAACACTAAGTCATCATACCTCACCATCTTAACGAAAAATAAATAAATAAAAAATAAAACACACATTAGATAATGTGGTCCCAGATAACACTATATTTGAACCAAAAATGGGATGAATGTAGTTGAAACAACTTTAATCATAATTTTGCTTGATCAGAGATGACATGAGGCTAAACAAAGATAACTACACTGAATAGTTAAGAACAATTTATAGGAAGGAATTTTCCCCTAATTATTGCCGCAATCATCACAAACTGGAGATAATACAAAAGCTAAGCACCATTGATTTTTCAAATACATCTCACTACATAACGTAATTAAATCATAGCATCATAGTTAAGTAGTTATGGTATTGAACTACTATCCTCAAAATCCTGAGTTCAAATCTTACAACTGGGATTGTTTTGTACACTTGAGAAATGCACTGTATGAATCAATGTTCAACGCTTTAAAAAAAATTGTTAAAAATTTCTACTATAGATTAAACCTTTTGTAACTATATTTGTTGATATACACAGTCTTTGTTTCAAACAATTTAAGGGAATTTTGATGGAAGGTTTTAATTTAGACCATTTGAAACGGGGTTTATATCATAGAACCAGGAGCAGTCTCAGGTAGGTTGGTATCAAAAGTGTTAAGTATATATGAGTCTAAGTTTTGTACAAATTTATTAAAAAATTCTGAGTTCTCAAATTCCTGGATATACCATTATCCTCTATGTCTGTGCAATCTACTTATTGCTATCCTATTACTGCTCTCTTCTTGCATTCCCTATACTCTCCAGTTTCAGATACCATTGGCAATCTGTATCCCTACATCCATTCTTCAACCCTACCTAATTCTTACAAATGTTACCTACCTCCTCTTCCCCATTTCTCCTATCACTTTCCTCCCCCATATACTCTTGCAACACCACCATCCACTCTTAATTTCTGTTCCCACTCACTTCTACTTGCCTGATATTTTGAGGTGCCACCTGAACTCCTCATCACCACTTTCTTTCTCTTCACAGTTACTACTTATTCATTTCTCACTCTCTCCTAAACGTGAGTAGCCATGTACCTCCCCTACAACAAGAACCTACCCTGCCCCAGTTCTTTCTATCATATCGCAACCCTCATTTGCTAGCATAAAGCCCCTCCCCTTGGTTTTCATAGGCTTGCAAGTCGCATGGAGATTTTACTAGTACTGGTGGCACAAGAAAAGCACCCAGTACACACTGCAAAGTGCTTGGCATTAGGAAGGGTATCCAGCTGTAGAAACCATGCCAAAGCAGAAACTGGAGTACAATGCAGTCCTTGGACCCATGGGATCCTGTCAAATTGTCCAACCCATAACAGCATAGAACATGGACAGATGATGATGATGAAACCTAGATATTTTACCGGACATAAAAGAAAAAAGAGATAAAGTTTTTTTTAAAAATGTAACTCGATAAATAAATAAAAGATAGACACAAACTATTTTGTAATTGGTTTTTTGTTGTATATAGTCTACAACTTATCAAAATGTTGTGTGTGTGTGTATACACACATACACACTAATATACATAGACACACACATAGAGACAGACAGACAGACAAACATGATATGATATAACTAGCTTCTTTCAGTTTTCATCTACCAAATCCACTCATAAGGATTTGATTCTATTGGGGCTATAGCAGAAGACTTAGGCCTAAGGTGCCACGCAGTGTGTGTGAACCTGGAAAAAAAGCTTCTTTAACCACACAGTCACATCTGCATGTATGATAAAATTATGAATATAAAATTAAACACACTAATGATTCAAGAAGCCATTTTCATATAATTAGCCTATTTGTCAGTGTTTCTCGTGAAATCCCAGTTGTGAAATAATGCAGTAAACAAGTTTGAAGAAGATGCGGTTGCTATTTCTAGCAAATTGACCAACTACTTAAAAGTTCCTTCACTGGCTTGTGTATGTATAATCAATTTTTTAATCTATTTTTCCATGTTTATCTTTTGTGTGTTTTTAACAGCTGCTAACAACTTGACCAGGAAGTTATAGATAAATTTTGCACTTATCTATCTGGCCCAATGGAATAAGCAAAGACATGTGCCTTACTCAGGAGCTCAACAAAATGGCTGTGTAAGATTTGAACCTCTAACCACATGATCAAGAACCTAGCATCTGAATCACAAAACCATTTTTTCTCCCTGTAACTGTATTGAACTCTAAGTGTAACAGTTAATTGATATGTGGTAGGAAACTGTTAGTGTAAAAATTGGTTACTACCATAAACATAAGTAAAAAAAATCTCAATGAGAATGGTTATAGCCATTTATATCGTATTATCAATGAAAAGAATGAAAAGCAGAGTCGACCCCCAGCAGGATTTGAACTTGGAACAAAGAGATATAACTAAATACTGCATGGCATTTCATCCACTGCTCTATGGAGTCTACCTACACATTATCTGTTGTGGTAAGATTACATAAATAAAAATCTTGTAACAAAATATAACCAATAAAAGAATTGTGTGGCCATACTGGGTGAACAAAGAAAGGTAGAAAGTAAAATCAAAGTAAAATCAAAGCATTTCCTTTTTGAAAGTTTGAAGTAAATGAAAACTTCCAGCAATTAGTAAAGATCTCTATACTTCACCAGAAGAATTGATTATCTTTTCTATTGTTCAATGATATTTGATAAAGGTTGAAATATCTCAGTAAGAAAGAGTCAATATGTTGATGTAGTTGAAAAAGAATACTCCACTTTTGGAGAAACATGTTTGTATCTTGTTTTTAATTTCAATATTTATAAACTAATATTAAGTGCATGTTCTTGCTTAAAAGAAAATCTAACAAGAAAATTTAAATTGGTTTCAAGCAATTTTTTTTACAAGATATCTGATCTTAATTGGCCTAGATGCACTATCATTAACTATTACAAAGACTAATGAGATACACTGAAAAAATAATTAGAGAAGGGTTAAGCTAATGAATAAAGTTATGAAGCTGAGAGTCTTAGCCAAAATTAATTAGAAATAGTATTCACCTTGGTTTTTAAACATCACAAATGTACTTGTGTAAGAGAATAATAAAAGGTTTCTTGGACAAGGAACAAGGTAATCTAATTGGCAACCATTGACCATATAAAGGCCTTTGAAAAAAGTTCCAAATTCTAATACCTGGTGTGCAATGAAAGTACTACAAGCAGATGAGTAAAGAATTAGAGCTGTTTAGATAATGTCAGGATAAGCAATTATCTCAAAATGCTTAGATGCAGGTGCTTTTTAACGCCCAATCCTTAACTTCTAGTCCTGGAAGCCATTATGGAGAGGTTCCCAATTAATTCTGAAGTTGATGGTTTTAGCATGGAAAAGGGTTGGAGTTGCTGAAAGAAGTTAAGAGTACTACCTTTATTTATTTATTTATTTGTTTATCATTATCATCAAGGAGTTACAATCTCTGTATGAAAGACAGATTATGATACAGATGTTCAGTAGTAAGATCAAGAAATCAGCAATGGTTGCATAGAAGGCAGCTAAATAGGACTCAGTCACTGTACAATGTGATCATGAGAGACATGTTAAGCAAGGATAGTTTAGGGAACACTTGGTTCTCAAAAGTATCAGTAAATGTATTCAAGATTGATTAGTGTGTAAAGGCATATTGCTTGTTGAGTGAAGAAAAGACAAGTTAGTGGTAGAGAGTACACAAGGTAGCATTAAACCAAAGAAGATTTAGGAGGAGGAGGAGGTTAGAGTGGATTTTCACAAGTTCTTTAATGTATGCTGTCATAATATAAATTTTAAGTAAGAAATACATTCTATGTTAGTAGGGGGAAAGCGGATGTTAAGTAGATGATTATATAAATAATTGTTTTATGTAACTTGAATACCACTACCTATTTTTTATGGGTAGACAGAACATCACCTGAAGGCAAATCATAGCAAAAGCTTTAAGCTACTTCTTCACAGCCAATAGTTCACATAATTAATAAAAGCCACAGCATATTCAAGATTAGATGCGAAATGCTGCAAACTTTACAATCAATAGTAGTCCTGTTCACTCACATTAGATTATGGGAAGGTTGATAATCGACTATTGACTCACATAAAAACACTGATATTATTAACTGATAAAGTCCAAGGTGATGTCTTAGAGAAACCTAATAACAAAAGAATGTTTGGTTTCTGGTGAGCCAACAATAAAATACTTGGCAAAGAATAAACATTGCCAGCCATTTGCAGATACTGAGAATGCTTTTGATGAGGTCCTGTAAAATCTTGTAGTGAGTGAAACATCAAAATGTGAATTAATGGTTTTAAATTATAAATAAGGGAGCTAGATGTAGAATCAAGATTCATAATAAATTCAGACTAATTCAAAGTTCAAATTTAAATCTACCAAAACTGATTTCCACCTCTGCTTCTCTTATATTTTGTCCATGAAGTTCTTTAAAAGAATTTTCAAGCAATTGCTGGCAATGCTTTTCTAATATTTAATTTTTTCACTGAATGGAATTGCAGAAGGCTGAAGCATATAATGCTTTCTTTTTATAGCCTGATGCTTTTACCACTTCTAATGACTCAGTCATAAAGTAGAGTTCTTTACATAGTGAAATGTAGAAGCTTCGAGAAAATATGAACTAAATAATTTTAACAGTGTATCCCAAAGTGGATATAGCTATAAATAACAGTAATATATTGGAGATTTTTAATTCAATATATTACATGCTATTATTTACAGCTGTATCAATAGTGATATACACTGCTAATATAAAGTAGAACTGCTTTAAGATAATGAGATTGAGACAAGCAATGTTTTGCATGAGAGAATAAAGAAAATTGTTGCAGTCAATTTTAAACTCATTAATGTAAAGTCTAACAAGGCTGAAACATGCCTGGAATTGTCATTGTATCATCAAAAATCAGAATCATTCCCCACAACAGTTTATTCTTAATTCAAATTCTGGATTGTCTCCCCTCGTTTTCTTCATCATAATTAGTCATTAAGATTATTTCCCTCTCCTCACTATGGGTGTAATCTTATTTACTTAAAATTTATTAGCTCACTAAATTAGTATGTTCATGCATACTTTACATATCAGTAGTCTAGCACCTTAACCCAGTGTTTCTTAAGGTTGGGTGCATGGCCTACAGATAAAATCTGGTAATTTTTTATGGTCTATGGGACTTCAGAATGGAGCATATGTAAGTAACAAGTGAATATAATTTGCAATACAGTTTTAATTAAATCTTGTTTTGAATATATATGCTATATACAGCTGTGGCAGCGTGGTTAAGAAGTTTGTTTCTCAACCATATGGTTTCGAGTTCAGTCCCATTGCTAGGCCACCTTGGGCAAGTGTCGTCTACAATAACCCCAGGTTGACCAAAGCCTTGTTAGGTGGAAACTGAGAGAAGCCTGTTGTTTGTGTGTGTGTGTGTGTGTTTTACTATCTCTTTCACGATGATGATAAACTTTGTCTATTTATGGCTGGGTAGAGCACAAGAAAAAAGGTTGAGAAACACTACCTTAACCTCTGGGAAATTCTGGGGAAAATTTTAAGCATGGAACATTTGAAACTAGAAACTAAAGTGAACAAGTTAGAGACTTGATGAAGAAGAGGTTCATAAATATATCATCATCGTTTTAAGTCACCCCCTCCCTGCTACATAGGCTGGACAAGAATATATAGTTGGCTGCCCTTTTTGTCACCAACCCATACCTGTTTTTAAAGCAAAATGTTTTTATTCCACTAGTTTTCCCACATCGAAACCACCAACCTACAGGATGTCTTATTTACAGGAGAGGTAAACATGACATCACCATTATCTGGATGATGTCATGCAAACACACATGGAAATAAACATTCATGCATGCACTACACACACGATAGGCTTCTGTATAATCTCCATCAGTCACTTTTATCTACAAGGCATTAATAAACCAAAGGCTATACTAGAAAATACTTGCCCCAAGATACCATGCAATGAGATGGAACATGAAGTCACAGGTTTACAAAGTGAACCATGTTACCACACAACCATGCCTTCACCTAATGTAATATCTTTATAAAATTCAATTGCAGATGAAACAGCAGAATATCAAATAAAATCATTTTGTAGTACACACACTAGGTCAATATTTGAGGAGTGTGGAGGTAAATTTGAAATGGTCATGTTTGCTTTGTCTAGTCATTTTTTGTTCTTGTTTATGTTTGATATTTATGTTTCCTTGCTTTGAGTGATTCTTGTTGTGGATGTGTTAGACACAGGCAAAACTGGTTTATATAAGGATTAAGAACAAATCAAAAGCTGATGGGGCTTTTGCAGTTCAATTATAAGCATCGCACATCCGGCTTCTTTTTTACCCATTCACAAATGCATGTTTGTTTATATTTTATTTGTTCATAATCATCATCACCATTATTTTATGTCCATTTTTTCCATGCTAGCATAGATAAGATGTGACTCATAATGCCTCACCCATTTATCAATCTTTGTCATCTGATACATGCAGCAATTGAGTAACACTTCCCAACTCTATCCAATGTGTTTACCATTGTTTTTTTCCATGATTTTTTTAATGGTTGGATACCCTTCCTATCACCTACCATTTAACACTATGAATTAGGTGCATTTTTTTTTTTTTGTGTGACTGGCATTAGAAGTTGTCTAGGAAGTCTTTTTCTATCCTTACTCTTTTTTGGTTTTAGTAATAATTTTACAGCTGGATACATTTCATCATGCCATTGGCAGTAGAGAGTTTGTCTACAGTGTGACTAAATAGTACTTGCCCCACTTTTCCCATTTGTTTGTTCGTTCATTTACTTGATTATTGTCAGTTGGATGTCCTTAATACCAACCCAATTACAGTGTATATAAAAAGCAAAATTAACAGACTGGTTAAGATATTAGGCAATCAACTCATTGGATATGGGTTGATATCTGCTGCAGGTTGTTTCATTGTATTTCTGAGCAGGAACATTCTATACACCTCAGTTCACCTAGCTTTGGCATTAAGTATCAGATCTGTGCATTGTTAGATGCAACAGACTAGCATCTTCGGTATTAATTCATATCACAAAGTGACTACCATGTGTATTCCGGTCCTTAGAACAGGTACCTCATAACCCAGCATATCATAAGGTGAGTGAATGAGGTTGAGGTTGGAATCAGGAAGAGTAGTCAGTCGTAAAACACCAACTAAAAAACACAAACATTTTCTTACCCATGCCAAAACGGAAAAGCACAAAGTAGAAATGAAGCTGATGATAATCTCCAAACATTAACTTTATAAGTCAAAATGGCTTTTGAAACTATATTTTATTACTGCATTTTTTCTTTCTTTTACACTTTATACTTTCTAAAAGATAAACATTAATTATCATCATTTGCATTCATTTTGCATGTTGGAAGGACCACATTTGCTCCTGTGTCCAATTCTGGGATGGTTCCTATGATTGGAATGCCTTCCTAACACTAGCCATTTTACAGGGTGTGCTGGGAGCATTTTTTTTTTTTTTTGTACCAGCACCGTAGCCTTCAGCAAGATTGAAGAGCCCTCTCAATCCTGCACTCTCACTACTCAAATAGATTATCAATTACAGAGTGTATTTTGTGACATCAGCACTGGTGGGGTCACTTTGCAGCTTGTAAGGTGAAAGAAATCCGACATAAGGGATTATAACAGGGTTATTGTTATGAGAGAATGGTAGTGGTGAGAATAGCAGAGGGAATAGTGTTGTGATAGGATTAACTCCAGGGATTAGTGTAAAGGAGAGGGAGAGACAAAGTGATAATGGTGAATAAGATAGTGAGCAGACCTAGTGACAGAAGGTGGTCAGTTTGCTTGAAATCAATGATACAGTAAATGTCTTGATAATAACTATAACTTTTTTTTTTGTCTTTTTTTCTTTCTATTCTTCTACTGGTAGTCATAAACAAGTAAAAGAATCTGTTCAAAAGCATTCTCTGTTATCTTCATTGACTGAAAGACATTAAGACTAGATTTGTGAATCTTTTATTTATACATTTAAAAAAATGAGTTTAGGAAGAGGAACTGTGACTGTAACCTTGAAAGATTAGTGATGTCAGTTAGGGCAGTTTGATCCTAAATACAGTGGACAGTAGGAAATTTATGACCATTAGTCAATTAAAGAATAAATACTATCTCTTTCAGAGTATCCATTTCCCATTGATAAAAATAAGCCATGACTCCAACACAAAAGTACATAGAGACATTATTTAGTTAGAAGTATCCATTATACTAGACATTTAGACATTCATACAACTTCCAACACCCAATAATTTATAAGGCAAGAGCTATTGATCTGACACAGAGTTCCATGAATAAATAATGCCTTATCTTTTGGTCAATAAGTTAGATCTCCTATTAAATAATGCATTATATTGTGATATATTTCTTAGTGTGTCACCTTTACATTATTGTTTATGTGATATTTTCATTTACTTGATTAAGCACATCAGAAATTATAAATACCATAAATAAGGTTGCCCTGGAGGCTAAATGCAAACAACCATTACAAAAAGTATATTTGAATTAGAATAACCATCTTCTGAGATAATTAAATATAATTCTATAATTTTTTTTTTTTTTGCAGTTCTATAAATTTCATCCTCATGTGACAGCTAAATTATAGAATTAGTAAATCATCATCATTTTAATATACACTTTTCTATGTTTGCATGGGTTAGACGGAATTCACTGAAGCAGGTTTTCTACAGGTGAATGCCCTTATGTCACCAGCCCACACATTTCCAAATGAATTATTTTTTCTTGGCCAGATATGTTTTCATGAAAGAATGGAAACAAATGACACCTCTTATATGATGGTGACACTTGCAGTGCCATGCAGTGTTAAAACAGGGAGGAACACACACAGGTGTGGCTATGTGGTTAAGAAGTTTGCTTCCCAAACATATGGTTTCAAGTTCAGTCCCATGGTGCACTACCTAGGGCAAGTGTATTCCATTATAGCCCTGGGCCAAATTCTTGTAAGTGGATTTGGTAGAGGGAAACTGAAAGACCTGTTTTGTGTGTGTGTGAGTGTGTGTACCCTTGTTCTGGCATCACATCCTCCTCATCATCATGAGTATCACCATAATACAAGTGATATTTGTTTCCAGTCTTGGGGGGTGGGGGCAACTCTGGACAAAAGGAAATATTACCTTGCTTGGAAACAGGTGAGGGATGGCAACAGGAGGGGCATCTGGCCATAGAAAATCAGCCTCAACAAATTCCATCAGACCCATGCAAGCATGGAAAGTAAATGTTAAAATATTGATGATGATTGATATAAGATGGGTTTCTTTCATTTTCCATCTGCCAAATACACTCACAAAGATTTGGTAGGCTTAGTAGAAGACAATTTTCCAAGATGCTACACAGTGGGACTGAATTCGAAAGTGTCAAACAAAATACCTTGAGGTATTTGGTTACATCCCTTAAAGGAAAATAATGACATTTGCCGTAGGTTCAAGAGATAAAACTGATAGGGCGATATTTTAGAGGAATTTATCATCATTATCACCATCATTTAATGACCATCCTCTCTGCTAGTATGAGTTGGCTGGTTTGACAGAATCTGTTAAGTCCAAAGAGTGCATTGTGTTCCAGTGTCCACTTTGGCGTTGTTTCTACGGTTGGATGCTTTTCCTAATGCTAACCGCATAACAGCATGTACTGGGTGTTTTTTTCATACCACCAACACTAGTGAGGTTGCCATGCAGCTTGCAAGACTATGAATCCAGAGAGGGCAGCTTTACACTAGGAGATGAGGAGGTTGAAGTCTGAGGGAAGAGGCCAGAGTAGAACAGGTCTCTTGCTGTACAAGAGCTACATGACTACTAACATTTTAGAGAAGAGATTGAGGGTGATTTGGTGGAGCTGGAAAGAGATAAAAATAGTGGTGATGAGGTGTGATGAGGTTTCTGTGTGGGACCTCAAGGTACAAGGTGAGTAGAAGTGAGTAAGAACAGAGAAATCAGGATTGTGGGTGTAGGTTGCAAGAGTATGAAAGAGAGATGAGGAATGGGTGAGTGGAGGGAAGATAGGCAACAACTATAAAGATTAGGTAGGATTGAAGGGTGGATGTAGTGAGTGCTGGATAAGGGGTGGGGTGATCAATGATACAGGAGTTGGGGGACACAGGGGAGTTGAAGAATCCCCTTTTTTGTTCACAAAAGACTAGCTTTCAGCCATTGCTCATCAACAAGATGGTCTTCATTTGAACTGTTCTTTGAATCAGAGAATTTTTGCTTAGTTTAATTCTGACAATAAATATTTTAAATTGATTGCTGCTACTCATTACTATGCTCATATCAAATACCCAGGTGGTTGAATTTAAACTGTCTCAATGAAAGCTGTAACTGTAAAAGCCCGGACAACTGTCCCTTGGAAGGAAACTGCTTGTCCAAGGGAGTAGTGTACAGGGCCAAAGTTCAAATAGATAATTCTGAAAACTACAAAACATACACAGGTTCTACCCAAAATTCTTTCAAATCTAGATTTATTCAACACAAAAGCTCCTTTAGACATTCCGAGAAGAAAACGTCAACAAGTTTGGCACATCATATTTGGCAACTGAAAGAAGCAGGGTCTTCTCCTTTTAAAATACAGTGGTCCAT
>JAOPUL010004744.1:68068016-68082123 GCA_027564515.1 Octopus rubescens
TTATGATGTTGATATATATATATATATATATATATATATATATATATATGCTCCAAAGGTGAAAGGTGTTCCATTTCAATACAAAGCAACATAATGATAAGCTATTAGTGACATTATAGCAGCTTGCAATTGTGTACCTACTAAAACTGAAACAGTTGTAGCTTTAGCTGCAGTATTAAATACTACCTGTCTATCTGAGCTAAGAATAACAACCTTTACTACCTTATTTCATATCCAAAACCCATTAGCTATAACAATATTCTCTATGGCCAGAGTATTAATTTTTGTTGTTGTTGCTAAATATCCTTTTTATAGAAGAAACTGTGATATGGTGGACACCAATCAAAATAAAACAAAAGAATATTTCAATTACTTTTCATTCTTTACATATGTGACCATTCTTTATTAATTTTAAATACTGATGATACAATAAAACTTTTAGTAATTTCACCTTCCACACGCTTAGGCACCTTATGTCACCATAGAGTTTTGTCCCCTGTAGCTGCAGGTGTATTGTGTTGCATAGAGAGGGGAGAAAACTCATGGCGATATGATTTTTTCTCCAGCATACTAAAGGTTAGTACTATCAATACCAATAGTTTATTATATATGATGTTTATATTTCTATGTACAACAACACTGAAGTGTTCAATACACATCTGTATTGAATCTATCATCTGTGTATGTAAAAGTTACTCAGCTGATCAAACCATATTATTTCACTTGGAATATAAATGGATATCCATGACTTTCACAGAACAGTTACAGTGAAGTCTTTCTTTTGTCTAGAAATTCAATTGGATATCTATGTGACATATTGGTTAATTAATCCTTCTCTCTCTCTTTTCTTATATATGTTTGTTTTATGACTATTTTCCCATGTTAGCATGGGTTAGATGAATACATATTGTTTAAGAATTATCTTATAGTCAGATGACATTCTCAAGCTAGGGAGGTTTTTATTCCACATGTCTTCAAAAGTGAAGAACTACCGAACAATTTGCTGACAGAAAAATAACAATGGAGAATGCTGATCATAACCCATGTGATCACAGAATGTAAACAGATACACACACAACTAGATTTGTATTGTTACTGGCTATCAAATTCACTCTCAAGACATTCACTAACCCAGAGCAATAGAAGACGTATTGTGTTGCATAGAGAGGGAAGAAAACTCATGCCCAAGGTGCCATGCAGTGGGACTGAATCCAAAACCAGGTGGTTGTGAAGCAAACTTTCTTAACACACATACACACACACACACACACACAACAAATGCTGTTTGATCTTCAGCCACTTTTCAACTATTTTTTTCTACTAAATTAACATTGAAACAGAATGAATCTTATGAGCATGTTACTCTTCAATTGCTGTAAGTTCTCTGCATTCAATGTCTATGATTCTCATCATTGTATTTCTTTGTTTTGTTTTAATCTTGTCACTTTTTGTGTCTTATCTATCTGACTGTTTGGCTCCACCCACTAAAATGTTTACTAGATTACATGAACTATCTGTTAAAAATGTCCAGCTGTCCTCTATTCTTTAAAAATTCTGTCTCTCTTTTTCAAAGTATGTCAGCTACCCTTTCAATTTCCACACTTTTCTTCTACTTGTGGTTATTCTCTTCACCGTTCTTGGTCTAATCTCACAAACCACTCGTTTCTTTTGGCAGAAGACACATTCATCTCCAGGAAACATCTGTGTTTCATAGTCATCTCTCTGTCACTAATTTTAATTGCTAAGTTAGTTAGTTGATCTGATTTTCAATACCACCTGATAGATAAACTAGTTTAGCTGTCTAACTTTCAGAAGTGTGTACTATTGATATAAATTCATTCTTATTAAAGAACTCTTTGAGATCCCTGTACTCCAATTCCGCTTTGATTATAGCCTCCATACAATAAAATGTATCAATTTTAATGTTCTCCAACATCAACATTAATTTTCCTTACTAATACTACAACAATATCCCAGTCAACTGTATTTCACAGAGTTGTAATTAATCTTGTAAAAGTGGTTGGTAATCTTCTACTTGTTTTTTACAAGCCTTATTAAAAAAAAGACTGCAGCAAGTGTTATATCACATCGTAGTTTAGTTATATGTTTAAATATATAGCAAATATGCTATCTACTGTCTTATCTGTGAAAGATATACTTATACCACTAGTACTGTGGTACTAACTTACAATTTATACCATGCTCCTTCTCTGTAATCAATCTGATAAACCTATTTTTCTATTTTTGCTTCCTACACATGTCAAGTTCACCAACATATTAACCCTTGTTACAACTTCGCCTTTATCTAAAATATCTACATTATTAATAACCATTGTGAATACCATTATTAATCTGGTAATTATAGATATTCTTAATGACAGTCAGAGAATGTTCACACTTGACACTATCCCTACATCTGAACCACCATTAAATCACAAGCTACAGAGAATTGAATTGTGGGTTTTGGCAGTAATTGTATGATTAGATACCTTCTTTCTATCATCAACCACTGCTGAAGAACACCAAGCTAGGTGTTCTTCAGCAGACATCCAGCATTTTGTTGTTTTCTCTTTTGTTTTGAAATATTTAATCTCCAAGACAAGCTTTTGGTCCAATGAGTGGGGGAATGTCTACATTTTGTTCAGTATAATTTACCAATCACGTTTAAGAGACTTTTTTTTTATTATTCTATATAAAATAGCCTTCATATCCTTTTATAATAACTTACAAGATTTCGACAACTTCATCTACTACTGCCTTTATATCAATCTGTAAATTTGGGAACAATCTTGTTTTGAATTAAGTAGAATAGTTGAGAGGGAGGTGGGTGAAAAAAAAAAATCAGTAATTATATGCCAGTCCAGCTTTAATTTTAAAGCAATCACTAAAACATTAGTGTTCAAACCTTAAATCTGTCTGCTACAATTACACACACACACACACACACACACACACACACACACACAAATAATATCAAATGGGAGAAAACATTGCACCACATAGATACCTATCAAAACTTTAAAATACTACTTATCTTATATTTTTTTTAAAGTGCTTAAATTATAAATAAAAAGATATGAAATTTCAAAGAACTTTCTGTCAACAAATATATTCTAATTAATAAAAACCAGCATATACCATTCTAATTAATAAAAACCAGCATATACCATTCTATTTGTGTCCAATGATTTAAAGATACTTATTTGGAAATTATTCATTCTGTAATATATTTCCCTGAGAATGACATGCCTTTCAATAGGATCCCACTGAATGAGAATGTCGGACGGTAACAAAGTGAGATTGACACTGAGATAAAAGAAAGAAATCTAATTTGTAACAGACTGCATTAAAATATAAAGAGGATACATTTCTCAAATATTGTTGATGTAATTAAAAAAATTTATAAAATAAGCTTTCCGATGCATAACTAGTGATGAAAATATATCTGGAGTGCATTGTGGTATACCTCATTGATTTAATCTAATTTGAGCAAAATTTTTCACCATAGTTTCTTATGTAGAAAGCCTGCCTCCAAGTAGCAACCTATTTGGAAGCAAAATATGCAAGCACTGATCTAGCTTTAAAATGTTATCCCAGTGTTAAAACTGTTGATACTAACCTGCCTGTGGCCACAACTCTTCACTATTTTAAAAATCAACTTAAACAAAGTCAGGGCATTTCAACAGAAACTGTCCTTGAAAGATAGCTATTCTTACTAGGTATGAATGTCAGACCATTGTAGACTTTTAATGAGAGAGAATTTGGACAAACAATGATAAACAGTTATACCCTTTAAATTGCAGGCTTAGCCCTTTTGATAGCACCCTTGGCTCTAAGATACAAATTTCCTTATTAAATGTGATTGAAATGAAAAAGATCTTCCATTAAAATTTTATGTTAATTTTCCAAACACCAGCTTAATATTGGCAAAGATATTTTACTTAATTCTTCACTATTTTAACCCTTTCATTACCATATTTCTATTAAAATATACCAACTTTGTTTCAATTAATTTGAAAAATAATGAAAAATTTAATCAACTGTCATTATCAAATTGGTGATTGGAACATAAATTAACCTGAAATTTTGATGGAAGATTTTATTTAGATTACTTTAAAACCAGAGGTTTGTATCATAGAACCAGGGGCAGTTTCAGGCAGGTTGGTATCAAAAGGGTTAAAGCAACTGAAACAGAGTCAGGCCATTTCAATAGAAACTGTTCTTCAAAGATATCCCTTCTTGCAAGATATGAATGTCAGATCATTGCAAATTTTTACTGAGAGAGAATTTACATGTCAATGACAAACCATTTAGGTGATAGGCTTAAACCTGTGCTACAAGCATTTGAGCTAGGACTCCAGTCTGAGATTAGTTTCTTCCTTTTTCACCACCAATAACAGAAACCCTAGTAAACATCATGAATGCTATCCTTCCTATACTAACAAAAGCCTTTGCAGATCTTTAAACAGTACCAGTAATGGAACTATCAAATTTATTGTCAACAGAGCAACAATATAATAATTTATTCATTGTTGAAATAAAGGAAAAGAAAAAAAAGAGAGAATGAGATCTTTGGTGTATATATTTCTTAGAAGTTCCATTTACAGATGAAAAAAATTGAGACTCCAAACAGCTAATAGAATTTTTTGATTTATATAATGAATTTTCCAAGGTAAAAAAATGAAGTGACTATTGATGGTGACAGCAACAAGAGGACGATTTAGTTTTGTTGTGTATACACATACATTCATACACAAAGATTATGTGTACAAACATACATATGTAATATAATTGTGCTTACGTGTGTATGCATCAACTGAAAATACAGTTTGAATTAGCCACTGAAGTTAAAGCACAACTGTATGTGCAAGCAAATTTTTACACAATTGGTAATATTGTTCAAGACATCAGTTATATAAATGTGTATGTGTGTATACACATGCCATTATTTTTTCTTCATCTTTGAAAGGTTTCAGTCATTGGAATGCAGCCATATTGAAGCATCGCTTTCAAGAGTTTTAGTCTTTGAATAGATTGGTTACACTATGCCTCTGCATGTCATAACAAGTGGCAAAATGGGCATCTGGTAGTAAAACACAGCCTCAGAAAATCTGTTCAACTTACGCGAACATGGAACAGTAGATATAAAACAATTATGTATTTATATACATACATACATCATCATCCTTTAACGTCCGTTTTTCCACGCAAGCATAGGTTAGACGGTTTGACTGGAGTTGGCAAGCCAGGGGCTAACCATGTTCCAGTCAGGTTTGGCTTGGTTTCTACATACACATATATATTAAGCTGAAATTACAGATTACAACTAAGTTGCCCAATTTTTTATATGTGACTACAAAAGTAATGAATATTTGATTAATGTTAATAAAGGAAAAGTTTTGATTTCTTTAGTTCATGGGAGGAAGTAGAAGACATCTGTCCAAGGTGCCATGCAGTGGGACTGAACCTGAGACTACTTAGTTGGGAAACAAAGCTTCTTAATCACAAAGTTGTGTGAGTGTGTGTATACACACAGACATGTATCTATGCATGTAAGTATGCAATATACATAGAGTCCCAATTGAAAACAATGTAAAACATTTGTGTGTGTGTGTGTGTGTGTGTGTTTGTTGTGGTTGTGTGTGTTCACAAGTGTGTTTGTGCATGTGTATGTATGTGAATATGTAAGAGAAAGAGATAGTCATCATCACCTAGCAGGAAAGAAGACAATTCTAGTGCCATCAGGGAAGTGCCCATACTCAACTGGAGTAGGTAGGAATTCCATACTGTGTACCCATCATAAACAACAGACACACAAGTGTAGAATGGGAACACAGATAAGATGACAAAGAAAGTAGTCTTTGTATGTGGCAGATAGATGTACAGGAGTAGTTAACAGTAAGAGTACATGTAAAAATAGATTCCTTCAAATGTTCAGAAGGCTCAAAAGAAGTAGTTGAAAGTTTTTGTTTCCTAGGTGACCTAATTAACAGTGGAGGTGGGTATTCTGAATGTATAGTTGCCAGAGTAAGAGTGGGGTGGGTACAGTTCAGGGAGCTATTAACTCTGCTGGTAACAAAGGGTTTCTTTCAGAGTGAAGGGCTGATTGTATGGTTGTATGAAGTGTAGTTAGTAGCATGGTAACATGATGTGAGCCTTGAAATAGCCAAGATACTTAAAGGCTGGCAAAAATGAAGCAAGCATGCTACATCATCATCATCATCACCACCACCATCATATTTTACTGGCCATCTCCTGTTTTAATGCCCATTTTTTACTGGCCATCTCCCATTCAATGCCCATTGTGCTCCAGTGTCTGCTTTGGCATGGTTTCTATGACTAGATTCCCTTCATAATACCAACCACTTTACAGAGTGTACTGAGTGTTTTTTTTTCTTCATGACACCAAACTAGTGAAGTTGCAATGCAGCTTGCAAGACTAAAATCCCTTTCAACTTGAGTGGGGCTATAGTAGAGAGGAAGGCAATTTTACACTAGAAAATAAGAGGTTAAAATATGAAAGAAAGGATCAGAATAGAACAGTTTTCTTGCTTTAGGGTAGCTCCATAGGCTACTCACATTATAGAAGAGAGGATGGGAGCAACTGGGATGGAGCTGGAAAGAGTGATAAACAATGGGTGTGTAATGCAAGCATGCATAAACAGTGGAGTGCAAATGAGCTGAGAGAAAAGTGGATATAAATGACTGGATATAGGATACAAGAGAGAACTGCATTGGTATAGACATATGATACACATGGAGGATGCCAGTTGTATAAAGAAAAGCCAAGCACTCCAAATGGACAGAACCTATGAAAGAGCAATACCAAGGAAAACCTAAGGAGATATAGTGAAGACTGACTTCAAGTGGCTGAAGCTCACAAAGGAGTTGACAAAGAGACCCTGACAAGTGGTAAAACGCTGTGCTACAAAAGATTTGCCCCACACAAATGAGAATGGCAAAATGGTTGTAAAATGTTGGTGGTGATGGTGGTTGAAATGTTTATTATTTACTTATTTACTTTTGGGTCTCTCCCATTCATTTGCTCATAACACTATCTCACCATCATCTCGCTGTCTGTGAAACAATGGATGGTATTGCACTGGATCTATTCATATTCAATCCCCAGCCCCAGCTTCATTCATCTTTATTGCAATCCATTATTGTGTGCTTGTGTGTGTATATACACACACACACATATACATATATATATATATATATATATATACACACACATACACACGTTTGTGTGTGTGTAAACGCTTTTATTCCTATCAATTGAATATATGACTATGTACACATAATAGTATGTATGCAAGTTTTTATAATAATGATACTTAATGCTTGTTGAATTTATGTCCATGCATAACCATTGCAGGTTTGGGGAGTGTAGAGTCCTATATATCAATATATATCAATGTGCATGCAGATGTGTGCATTCATGCAGGTTCCTATTTGGACATACATCTGCATAATGTACCAGCATGTGCATTTGTATGATTAATTCTATGGTTGAAATGTATATGTTCCTCCAATCACTGTAAGCACAGTGGAACAGAATTAAACTACTAATTACAACAACAGCATCACCAACAACAACAACAACATACAAATGATCTTAAAGATTACTTACCCATCTCTTCCTTTGCTGATAATTTTTACTTCAAAGTAATATATACCACAAGATGCAGGTATTGGGTGGGTAGATCTCACACTGGCTGCATCTTTGGGAATTTTCCCAATCCCTGCAAAGATAAAAAAACATGAAATATGGTGAAGAACAAATGAATAATATTCTAAAGTATATGCATTAAATATATGACAATTGGATAATATTGAAGCCAAATGCAAACTCAAGGAATTTGACCTACAATAATAGAGATTTTCAACATTTCAACAATGCCAAATATTGCCAGATACATTTGTAAAAGGCAACAATGTAGGTTCCTCTCTTTCTCTTTTACATAATCTAATTAATGACTCAACACTGTTAAAGATAACAAATCAAAAGTGTAGTTGTTAAAGAAATAAACTGCCAATAATTTTCAACTGAAGACTCTCACAAAATTTTTTTTTTAAAATATCTTCCTCAAAGAAGATAGACACAGGTGTGGCTGTGTGGTAAGGTATTTACTTCCTAACTGCATAGTTCAGGGTTTAGTCCCACAGCATGGCACTTTGGGCAAGTGTCTTCTACTATAGCTTCAGACTAACCAATGCCTTGTGAGTGGATTTGGTAAATGGAAACTGAAAGAAGCCAGCATTATATATATAAATAAAAGGCAGCAGTACCAGTGACACGTTCAAGACACCCATGCCGGTGACATGTTAAAGGCACCCGGTACACTCTCTGGAGCCGTTGGCATTAGGAAGGGCATCCAGCCATAGAAACCAAGCCAAAACAGATTGGAGCCTGGTGCAGCTCTCCAGGTTACCAGTTCCAGTCAAACCGTTTAACCCATGCCAGCAATGAAAACGGACACTAGAGGACGATGATGATGTGTGTGTGTGTGTGTGTGTGTGTCTTTGTCTTCCACTGCCACTTGACAACTGGTATTGGTTTGTTTACATCACCATAACATAACAGTTTGTCAACAGAGACTGATAAAGTACCAGGCTTTAAAAAAAAATAAAAACCAGTACTCGAGTTGATTTGTTCAACTAAAACCCTTCAAGGCGGTGCCCCAGCATGGCTGCAGTCCAATGACTGAAACAAGATAAAAGATAAGACTCAAAACCAAATGGTTAGCATCTCTGCATTTTCTCTGCTGAAATATGTAATTAAGTTGTTCATATCAAAAGAAAAGGCTTTCACCTTGCCATTGTTATTCTAATTTTGATTCTTGATTCTATAAGTTCCATAATTCATTGAGCACTACGAAAACTATCATTATGTTTTATATCTCAGATATAACAGCCTGGTGAAGTGTTTCCTCTTTGATTTTTTAGTTACCAAATTTCTGTTGAATTACATTGCCTTTGTTTCAATAATTTCAAAAATAACGACAAATTTAGTAACATAACTTTGTCATTATTAAGGGGGTGTTTGAAACATAAATTTACATGAAATTTTGATTACTTTAAAATGAAGTTTGCATCATAGAACTAGAGGTGGTCTTGGGTTGGTTAGTATCAAAAGGGTTAAGCTTTATACTTATGAAAAGACTTGAGCTAAAAATTAACTAATAAAAATTATACACTTCTCTTGTAGTGAAAGTTAATTGTTTGGGCCATGAACACAGTTCAAAGACCATCCTTCTAAGATATGAATCACGTGATCTAATCGCTAGTGAGCTTTTTCCTCTCCCAGCTAAATACTCATGAAAATTACTTGAGTCTAATAGTATTATACATTAACTAAAAACTTATCAATTGTACAATACTTATACAGTGAAAGTAATTAAGTGTTTGGGCAATGAACACAGTTTGGGGACTATCATTAGAAGATATGAATCAAGAGACCCATTAGACAATGAGCTGACATCCCCATCAATTTAACTACAGTCACTAAAACTATGGTTTATATGTTATGTATTGCCCATATAGAGAGAATATAGTAAGTTGTTTAAAGGAAATAGTCATTACTTGCTTCAAATGGGCAAAAACTAGTTGCTACTCAAATTTCACATTGAAATGTCTGCCTGAGAAAAGCAATCAGTTATCTGAATTTGTAAAAAAACATGCCACTTGTACAGGCCTGGAAGAATAGTTATGAAGCTATTCAAAAATGAGAAAAGACAAATCTTTTGCTATGTGAAATTCTCTCTATCTCTCCATATATATATATACATATAGCATGTAATTTAAATTTAAGGAATTAAATTTATAAATATAAACACATTTTTCCCTAAAGAAAAAAGAAAAATAACTGATTTGTCATAGTTGTTTAATTCAGAAACACTCTTCTAAACAACAGATTACGTAACACCAAAGATAATACAGTAAAAATAGAGCTAAGAGAACAAAAATATAAACAAGACAAGGTGAGGCAGCCAATCATAATGATCCTGTTCAACATACATCAGAATTTAAGAAGGTTAATGACCTGTGTGTGTGTGTGTGTGTGTGTGTGTGTGCATGTGTGTGTGCGCATATATTGGGTATAATATGGATAAAAACATATAAACATTTACCAGTAAACATATAGTCATATAATACTTTCAAAACAAAAAACATAAAATGAAATCAAAATATTTTTTTAAAAAAGTATTCAACATGATAAATATCAATAATATAAAAAAGAAGAATAACATTTTAACATTAATTTGTTTTTACTTTGTAATAACAACTTTATGGTTTTACCTACTTAGTCATCATGACTACTTCTTCAGAAAATTTAATAACACCTTATTGACACCCCAATACCAAAATACTAAAACTACAAGGTTTATCAATTCAACCGTTTTGTAAGATTGTTATCTTTAACTAAGATATCAGTCTTACAAAACTTAAGAGAAAAGTTCTTATAAATTACTCTCACCAATCCAAATTATATTTGAATTTATACATAATTCATTTTATATTTTGAATAGCTTAAATATACAATAAAAGAAAAAAAAAACCCTTATTTTAAAAAAGTAACTAAATATTTATCTAACATAAGACATCCACAAAAAATTAATACTTACAAAAAGAAAACGAGCTATGAATACCAACTAAAGCAACTTCAAACAAACTTTAACAAAATACTAATTCTCCATCAAAATTTAATAAAAACCTTCCAGTAAAGAAAGGCTTTATGAAATCGTAATACAAAAAACGTCTCTTCATACAAACTTAACGCAATGTTAACTACATCATCATTAAAAGTAGATAAATTACCTAACAGTAATGTCGAACACATACAGTATATAAGAAAACAAGAGTATACCCATGAATTCTATGTCTAAAAGAGAAATAATAGATGTCAGCAGACCAGTGTGGTTTCGTGGTTAAGAAGTTTGCAGGCATATATAGATGTGTGATAGTTACAAAATCTGCTTTGCAGCCATGTGGGTGTGGGTTCAGTCTCACTGCATGACAACCTAGGTATCTTTCACTCCAGCCCTGGGCTGACCCAATGCCTTGTGAGTGAATTTGGTAACTGAAAACAATAGAAAGCCAGTTGTGTTTATATGTGTGTGTATGTGTGCATGCACAAGTGTGCATAAATGTTGATATTCTATGTTTGTTGTCACATGAGTGAAACGATGATTATGTTTACATTCTCTGTTGACGTTATGAGTGGTTTCTCTGTATTTTCAAAGACTTCTGGGATACAAAAATCCCTTACTTGAAAAACAGTTAAGGTTTGGCACTAGGAAGAACATCTAGCCATAAAATCCTGCTTCAAATAATTCTGTCTAACCCATGCTAGCATAGAAAAATAGACATTAAAACGAACCAACAAACCAACTCATATATATAATGCATGAAATTTAATAGGGAAAAAAAACAGGGTCAAAATGGTGTGTGTGGGGGGGTAATAACCAAGCACAGGGAAAAAGAAAAAGAAATGCAACAACGCATCTGTGAAAAGATATCATGGGCAGTAGCCCTGTGACATCTAACAACAAATGTTTGCACTTCATCCATTGTCTCATGCTATGAAACATTGTATGCATAGTAAATAGATCCAATGGCAATTGTTAATTCTGTTAGCATGCCGGTGATGTGTGGCTAGACACTCAATTGTTTAAAAATGACTAGTTTCAAAAGTTGCAGTTTAAAATATCAATTAACAGTGATATTACAGTGGGTTGCAACAAATCATTTGGGCACAGGCATGACTGTGGTTAAGAAGCTCACTTTGCAACCACATGGTTTCAGGTTCAGTCCCTTTGCGTGGTACCTTGAACAAGTGCTTTCTACAATAGCCCCAGGCCAGCCAAAGCCTTGTGAGTGAATCTGGTAGATACCCATTGTATGTGTGTGTCTTTGGGTTCACCTTTCCCACATTGCTTGACAACTGGTGTTGGTTTGTTTACAGCCCCATAACTTAGTAGTTCAGCAAAAGAGACAACTAGATTAAGTACCAGACTTAAAAATAAGCACTGAGGTTGATTTGTTTGACTAAACCCTACATGCCGGTGCCCCAGCATGGCATATATATATATATATATATATATATATATATAACTGGTTATACTCTGAATTTGCATTATATAAGAAGATAAAATATATCACCAATTTTTTGGCAACAAAAATTGGGTGGAGGTTGCATTATATTCAAGATTGCATTGTACTTGAATAAATATGGTAAGCATCTATATGAAACATAATCTTTGATTATTGTATACATGAAATGGCTAACAACCTGTTACTGTTTGTTCAAAACAGGTTTTCTTGTCCCCCAGCAAAATCAACCAATGTCATTTATAAATTTTCATTGTTCAATTATAAATTTCATGCATTATACACAAGTGTGTTCATTTCTATCTAGTTTTCCATTTTAAGCATGGCTTAGAATGAAGAGTTATTTGAGATAGGATTTTACAGCTGGATGCTCTTCCTGGTACCAACCCTAATTTGTTTTTAAAGGAAGGGATATTTTCTTTTTATTCCAAAATTAAATTAACCTTTTAGCATTTAAACTGGCTATATCTGGCCCAAATATTCTACTTGTTTTATGTTCAAGCCAGCCAGATACAGCCTCTCACACCTATCCTACAAAGTCACTCTAAAGATAAACAATTACATCAAAATCTTGAAGCTACCAGATAATGCATGACTAATTCAAAACAATGTGAATAAACAAGCATTGCATTTGACAGCGTAATCTGAATGCTAAAGGATTAAGCTGTAACATTTTCCTCAACATTTCTAGCAAAATCCATCACCTGCTCAATATCAACATAATGTCTTTAGTGACAAACACACTCTCAATTTAAAACTGTACCCTTCCATCCTTTCCAAAATTCATCAACTTCACTGTTGCCAAGAGGATCTAACTATTCACAGTGTAACCATGTAACGGAACATTCCATCCCAATTGATTCTTTCAACAGTTGACTGACTACTATTACCCCCAAAATGACTGTGGCAATAGAAATTTACACCACCCAGTAGTTCCTCAAATCATCATCCATTAATCACTAAACTCCAGCAAGGCTACCATAAATCAAAATCAACTAGTGATATATATCAGTAAAGTCTCTTGCTTGGGACGGCCGCATAGTGTTTTCAGGCGCAAATGAGACGGCCACATCGGGAGTGCAGTTGCTTAGAGGGGGCCACACCGAGAGTCCCGTTGCGAAGAGGTGGCCTCATCGAGAGTTTAATGGAAATGTCTTGCTGCTTGAGGCGGCAGCATCGACAAAGTTTTGTTGCTTGAGGCGGCAGCATCGACAATGTCTTGTTGCTGATGTGGCAGCGAGGCGGCAGTATCAACAAAGTCTTATTGCTTGAGGCAGCAGCATCGACAATTTCTTGTTACTGAAGCGGCAGCACGGCAATGTTTTGTTGCTTAAGGCGGCAGTATAGGCAATGTCTTGCTGCTTGATGCGGCAGAATAGGCAATGTCTTGATGCTTGAGGTGGAAGCATCGACAATATCTTGTTACTGAGGCGGCAGCACGGCAGTGTCTTGTTACTGGGGCGGCAGCACGGCAATGTCTTGTTACTGAGGCGGCAGCACGGCAATGTCTTGGTGCTTGAGGCGGCAGTATAGGCAATGTCTTGGTGCTTGAGGCGGCTGTATAGGCAATGTCTTGCTGCTTGAGGCGGCATTATAGGCAATGTGACAGCAGCATTGCTTGTGACGGCAGCATTGCATGTGACGGCAGCATCGGCAATATCTTGTGCTTGAGACAGCAGCATCGGCAAAGTCTGGTTGCTTGAGGCGGCAGGCAGCATATAGAGCTCAGTTGCTAAAAGGAGTTCCAGGTCGACAGCAAGTACTCTCTGGCAACTCAAAGTGCCAGGTAGAGGCAAAGTACGATTCTCAATTGTTTCCTTATGTTTGAATCGGGAAGCGAGTGGTACGAAACTAAATGCGATTCTCAATTGTCTCTTAAGTTTGTACGGGAAGCGAGTTGTACGAGGCAAAATACGATTCTCAATTGTCTCTGGTCTGTTTTTCGGGAAGCGAGTTGTACGAGGTGAAATACGACTGTCACACTCAAATGTCA